>JANCOA010000047.1:16769394-16781241 GCA_024363135.1 Leptodoras oyakawai
ACCAGGCTGGTCCAATTTAGCCATGAAACCTCCCACACTAAAATGACAGGTGTTTCAGTTTCATTGTCTAACCCCTAGTGAATGGACTATCCCTGAATCATACTGCTGCAGGCAATGATTTTTTGTCTTAAAATTACATTCGCAGATAGGAATAAAAGTAATATCCTACCAAGTCTTCTATATTGATAAAGTTATAATGTTTAGCTTTCTTCATAAACAACACAAAAAAGATTTTCATGCTGTTCCACCTCTAAAATCATTGTTTCACAGCCAGCATGCCTAACACATCTAAGGCCACTGTGTCAGTATGATGGTATTATCCTGTGTCAGTTACTTCCAATCAAAATCAGATATAAATAATATTGTTGGCAATGATTTGGCACCAGTGTGCACACTGATTGCATGGGAAAACTACACACCCCATGGGTTAATTAATTTTTTACTACAGTTTACATAATCAGCTCATAGTGCCTGTAAATACCTTCAGCTGTTTCTTCCCTGGACTGCCAGCCATCATAATGGGGACATATTATACCCCTTTTCCACAAATTAATATGGTTCCCTGGGGTCCTCCTTGGAATGTCTGTGACATTATTTGTTCAATATATCACATGGATCAGCTACTGCAGCTCTCTTCTCACCCTGCTGCAAGGTGCACACATAGGGATATTGTGTAGATGCCATGCTGGCTGATGGTACATGTCAGCGTATCACCATAATGAATGGGTCAAGACTGGCCATATTTCTTTTGATAAAAAAGCCCTATAACATTTATATTTCTCAACCAATTTCAACAAGTTGTTCTGTTCAAGGGTTTAGGAGCATGGTGTACAAAAATGTTTTGTCTTCAGTTACTTCAAAAGTTAGGCTAGTTAATTGCTGCTATATGCTCAATAGATAAGTGTGTATTAGGCTTACATAAACTGAATTACTTATGGTGTAAAATAATTCATTGTCATATGTAATTGTAAAAACGCATTTTTTTAGTCCTGAGACATCCCACATTGTACTGACCCAGGTTAGGGGTAAACACAGTTAGGCACAATGTTTTGACAGATGTACAGGTTTTTGCTGACTCTACCTTGGTAGTTGGTTGGTATGTAGAGCTGACAATGACACATTTCCTGTGCTTAACTCCTAGGTTTCACATTTATAATGCTGGCACACCCACAGGACTTGCAAGAAATAGAAAGAAATGGCAATTGTTGCAAAGGTGATTCTCAAGCCATGGGTGGAGATTCTCAGGCAGATGGTGGAGATTTTCAGATGAAAGATGGTATCATTACAATGACCCTGTTTGTGTCGTGATAAATGACTGATCCTGAATCAAGCATTTAAGTCCACGTTTTCTGAAATAGCCTACAAACAACTCACAGGTTGTCATTTGATAGGCACTCCCAATACCCAAATGTACACTATATTGCCAAAAGTATTTGCTCATCTGCCTTCACATGCACATGAACTTGAGTGACATCCCAAAAATGTTCTATTGTGTTGAGGCCAGTCAAGTTATTCCACACCAAACTCACTCATCCATGTGTTTATGGACCTTGCTTTGTGCACTGGTGCGCAGTCATATTGGAACAGGAAGGGGCCACCCCCAAACTGTTCCCACAAAGTTGGGAGCATGAAATCAACAAACTTTACACTTGGCACAATGCAGTCAGACAAGTACTGTTTTCCTGGCAACCTCCAAACCCAGACTCGTTCATCATATTGCCAGACAGAGAAGACTGATTCATCATGCCACAGAACAGGTCTACACTGCTCTAGAGTCGAGTGACTGCATTCTTTACACCACTGCATCTTATGCTTTGCATTGCAATTGGTGATGTAAGGCTTGGATGCAACTGCTCAGCCATGGACACCCATTCCATGAAGCTCTCTATGCATTGTTCTTGGCATCCTATCATGGTACCATGCTGGAACTCACTGAGCTCCTGAGAGCGACCCATTCTTTCACAAATGTTTGTAGAAGCAGTCTGCATGCCTAGGTGTTTGATTTTATACACCTAGGCCATGGAAGTGATTGGAATTTAATTATTTGGATGGGTGAGTGTATACTTTGGCAGTATAGTGTATGTGCACAAACCCTGAAAAAAATGAAAGTCCCCTCTAATTCTGAGTTTCCATTCTGACTGACTGATTACATGCCATTAATCTGTTGGTCTTGATAAAGCTGGGTAAGAAAGCACAACAAAATGTCTAGGTGACAGCCTAACAACTGGGGCATACTTCAATGAAAAACATTACAATCACATTTGTCTAATTTTCCAACTCAAGCACTGTGCCATTTTGGACAAACATAAACCAAAATTGCCTCATGTTTCCTGGTGAAATTACAAAACAGTCTGTCTACACCAATTTGGAAGCAACAGAAATATGATACAAGCATCAACATTTTAATTATGTGCTTAATTCTCTTCCTTTTTCATGGCTTCTTTTTCCTTTGAGGAATACCATTTCACCTTGGGTACTATCCCCATACTCACATACTACTCAAAAGATCTGAGAAGCATAATAGTTCATTCTTTTAATTCTGAATAACCATTCCTGTTTGCACTGACAGATAAAAGAAAATGTTATATTGTGGATTTCTTAGCTCTACAAAAATGGTTACAATGGAAAACGTATGGGAATTTTTTCCCCATTCATTTCTTTGAAGATTTATCGTCCTCACAGCAGAATAGCAGGATAATTTTATTCCCTGTCCCCTTCTTTTCTGAGCACCAGTGCTTTGACTCTTTCCTTATAGAAATTAATTGTCACAGTCCGCTATTTTATCAATGATTAATGAAGCGAATTGCAGCATCAGCAGCACCACTGCAACGTCCTTTCCCCCCTAGTTTCTCCGGGTCCAGTTAAATCCAATTACATCAAACTTTCCCTTGGTCATTTTCAATTCGTTTCTCAGCACTTCACTTAATTAGGGTTTGAGCTAGCCTGGGCATCCCAAAAGGTGCATCTGAGTGGTGTTGAGTGCGAGACGGAGCATACAGAGTCCAGTTGTGCTTTTCATATCATGTCGACACCCACAGACTCTCTGGGTACTCTGAAATGAGATCAGAGCATTTGAGATTTGCCTTCTTGATAATATTAACTTTCACTCTCTGACTTTTTCCCCCATAACTATTGGTTTATATGCCTTTCTAACTCATAATGAAAATTATTATAGGCTATACAGAAGACTGTGCTAGACTGGTGTATAGCACTACGACTTATGGGATTTAACAACAGTTGCCTCTGTGTCAGGGACTTTAATTTTGGCACTGAAAAATCTACACAAAATTGGCACAGATTAATAAAAATGAAAATAGAATATTAGCACTCAAACACTTCTGTTGAACATTTTGGCTAGATTCCACAATTTCCTTCAAATAAACTGTGTATGTGAAAACACTGCGATTAATGGTAGGGGTTGACAGAGGTTTTATAATAAATTGAGTTATGGCGTAATCAGTTATGGTGTGGCATTACTCAGACCAAAGAAGGATTCAGGCTCTTTTACTAAAAGGGGGGTTGACTAAAAGCAGGACAGTTTGGTCAGTAGCCTGCTTTAATATGTTTACTGATTACACAGCGCAAAGGCAGAGAGTGTATATGCTCATCAGTTTTGCCAAGAGAGGATTACGCAAATCACTAATCACTACAAGTTGCATAATTTAATAAGCTACCTCCAGCAAAACCTTAATAAGTAATGGACAGGACCACAAACCGACAACCTGCTTCACGAGATCAGAGTTTTTAAGCCCTGTAACTTCACTATTATGCCACCTCATTCTACAGTGCAAAAAAAAACCCAACAAGGTTTTAATTTTATTTGTCTTACCCTTAATTACTTGCTGGTTTTCCACAACATTTTTTTCTACCCAGTACATTTGCAAGGGAAACAATATTATACACTGAAGTGCCAGAAAAACTGACCTATGCAAAATACATAGCAATGCCACCTATGCATGTCAGTGGTTGTGTCCACCAGCGTGTACATAAACAGAACTGTGCAGGTAGATTACATTTATTGTGAAGCTTATCATGTTGGATGATTTCAATATTTACTGGAAAACATGTCAGCAGCTTTAAGATAAAGATAAGACAAAGACATAGTGCTCTCATAATATTCTGAAGGTACGGGAGCCTATGCAAAATACACAGCCACGCCATCTATGCACATCATTGGTTGAGTCCGTCAGTGCGTATATAAAGTGATAGACATCTATGGAAGCTTCTAGAGCTGTTTCCAAGTTACCGCAGTTTTGCAATTTTTAAAGCAGTTTAATAGTTGGAGCTCATGAGATGGATCATAGCATGAGGTAGAAGCAAAGTTTGGATTTTCACATATAAGCATTTCAGTGGTATAACGTGACTACAAGAATTCTGGCAAAACCTCAAACTTATGACAGCAGTGTTGTTGTAAAAAGACTCTGGGTGAATGTGACGTGCGTCGGGTGGCAAGAATCGTTTCACACAATAGGTGTGTAACACTGCCTCAACAAACATCAGAGTGAGGACTATGCAACATTCCCACCAAGATCCTTTGGAAACCTATCAAGTATTAACTTCTATACTATTTTTTCTGGTACTTCAGTGTATGGGCATACTCCTTTTTTTCAGGTGTCCCAAAAAAAATTAAGTGACAAACGTTGCTACAGGATAGGTAAGCCAATGGGTACAATCATTTTGCAGCAGATCAATGATAAATAGGTGTGGTCTGCCCTTCTTCTTTACTGAATGGGTAATTACTGTTACTATTAAATTTATTTCTATGAATACCACAGGGTGGAGATTGGCCCCGCCCTCCAAATCCCTCCCATTCCATGAAAAAATAGACACAGTGATTTGGCATTGAAAAGTACTGACAATGAAAATCGTTTTACAGGTTTACATTTTCTAACCACACAGATCAAGCTTGGGAATTAAAGCATTGCACAGGCATAGCAGCAGTGTAGTAAAGGGACGCACTTTGTTCTGCATTGTCAGCTGTCAGACATAATGCCATAAATGTCAAGAGGCTTGGGATGTATAGTAATCACACAGTATAACTGTGCTATTTATGTGAAGACCTTGCATTGACATAGTAATGCAGCTAAATAATGCTACACCTTTGCTTGTATGCAACACGCATACACAGTACCCATAGAGAAGTGTACTGCTCATGTTCATGTGTAGATATGGGGTTAAGACCACCTATACCAAGTCCAAGTTAAAGACCAAGACCTTAAAGGGTCAAGTCTGAGCCAAGACCCAGACTTACAGAGTTCAAACCAATATGTAACACAAATTTCTACCCTTTTCCTATTCCACAAAAATGCTAGCATCAACCTGAACATTACATGAGGTCAAAAGTAAAAAAAAGTATCCCAGAACTGAATATCTTGAAGTTTTTGGACTAGCTCTCAACATGTGACAACACACACATACAACTAACACAGTGATACTGTTTATTAAAATATAATCTCTGTGTCTGGCGACTTGGGAAAATCCACCACTGCTATTTCTTGTCACCTCTGTTCTTGCATGCCTATAGAAGATCTGCAAGTAACGTTATCATAGGCAGAAGTCACTGAGGTTACCTCCACAGCATGACAGAAATATTAACATACTCTCTGACAGCTTAAATGCCATGAAAATACAAAACCGTTTAAAATGGGAAAGAGCTGCTGTGCTGAGTCAAGAACGAGATGAGACTACATAAGTGAAAAAGTAGTCTTGAGGCCAAGACCAGACTCGAGTACTACCCCACTACTCATGCGTAAATATTTTATAGCACAAAGAACAAGCAGTATTTTCACTAAGAGATGGAGACGGAGTGTTAGCCGACATTTCTGATAAATCTGTTTTAAAAGTTTATCAGCAGTCGTTTATTCAGCTATTCTAGTAAACTATACAGTAAATTATAAATAGTATTTTAATCATTTTAAATGTAAATGAAGGTCTAATTTTAATAATAGTAAAGAAATAGCAAAGTGAATTAGAGTAGTGATAGTAGGAATAGAAAAAGTAGTAATAGTAACTTAGTAAATGGTTAGTAATAGGTTTCTATTTGTGATAACGTTCCTGCTGTTACAATGAATACATGCTGAAAGTGAATTAAGTTTAATTTTTTTGTAACAACATGGGTTGCTAATGTAGGCAATATGAAATATCAAAAAATATATATAAATTCCGCACGTTGCCGCACACGTGTTGCAGACCAAACTTCCAGACTTTTGTACTTTTGGCAAAATCAGTTAGCTGGCAAACTTTCTATTACCCCCATGATTGTCTTAAGTCCTTACCCATTATCCTTCACATCTTTCCTTGACCTTGTGATGTTTTCCAAGCAAACAGAATTAGGAAAAGACATATAAAGACATGTAACTTCAGTCAGGCACCTTGTGTGCAGATCCTCTGTATAATACCAGAGGGCTATGACTTCCACCCTAGTCATTGTCTATGGGAAAATGTAACGATTAAAAACTGCAATAAAAAAATACATGTTGAATCCTATCAAAATGCTGTGTACAAGCACCCTACACACAGTTAGACCTGTGGTTCTATAACAGTGTTGATATCCTGAAAACAATAGAAGAATAAGCAATACAATAATAATAATTTTCAATTCTTTGCATTATCTTAACCGCTTATTCCTCTTTCAAGGTCATGGGAGAGCCGGGGCCTAGCCGGCAGCTTAGGGCGCAAGGCAGGAAGGAACAACTCTAGACAAGGCGCCAATCCATCATAGGGCACACACACACTCACTAGGGCAACTTTACAGTCACCAATCAAACTAATGTGCATGTCTTTGGACTGTGGGAGGAAACTGGAGTACCCGGAGTAAACCCACACGGACACGTGGACATGCAGAATCCACACAGAAACGACCACCCGAGTATCGGACCCAGGGCCTTCTTGCTGTGAGGTGACAGTGCTACCCACTGAGCCACCATGTCACCCTATAATAATAATAATAATAATAATAATAATAATAATAATAATAATAATAAACTTAGCTATAACAATATGTGATTATGGCTCACATAATCAGATAATAATAAGATTACAAATGGTATGGTCAAAAAGGATCAAGTGTGTTACATCTGTTCTTTGTTGGAAGCTTGGATTACATTAATGACTGTCTTTTACTTCAGTGGATTTCTTTTAAGTGCCCAAAATGCTAAATCTCTCTGATTTAGTTCCATACAGATGTGGGCAGGCAGTATCTGAACAAACAGACCTGAACACGGCCTACTGCATTTATAAATGAAGGTCTAAAAAACAATGAAACAATAAAACAAAGTTAAAACAAGACATATACTGTAACATTGACGGGATAATGATTCTAACCAGCACTAATAGGTGTGTCATTATGTGTGAGTTCGCTGAAAAGTCTCCTAAGAGTGAAGCAGTAGGGCAGCTGCAGGAAGCAAATTATTCTAGTGCTGAATGTTTCTCAAAGTAAGTGGAAGCAGTACAACAGCGAGGAAAACAATTATCACATGCAGTCATATTTCTGATTGGACTTGTCTCAAGCCTCCTAATTATGACCGGGTGCAGGCTGGCAAATTGTCAACTTTTACTCTATGCACAACCATTATTCATGTTGATGGAATAAATTGTAAAAAGTTGTCAAATGTTAAAATGATCTATGCAGTCTATCCAGAGAAATCCAGACAAATAAATGTGTCTAATTGTTAGGAACGCCTACTGATCACAGAGACTTTAGTTTTCACCTGTTCACAGTCTGGCAAATATTAGTATGCTTTGGTAATTTCCTGCACCTGTTCCCTGTTAATTTCCTCAGTTCCACACAGTATATAAGTTCCTTAGTTTGCAGCACACCTTTGCAAAGTATCATTTGCCAGCCTTGTGTATGCCAACCTGCCACAGCTTATAGTATTTTTGAAATGTGTCTGTTTCTTGTTTCAGCATTCGGTCCTTATGTGCCATGACTTACCTTGTTCAATAAACCTGCATTTGCATCCTATATCCCTGCCTTGGCAAGTTCATTACACTAGACTGGACAACTGGCCATTCAAAATGACAGATATAACCGAAACCATTTACAGACACAATGTTCAGGCAGAAGGAGTCAGCAAAGAGCCAGTGGCAGATTCTGGGACAAGAACAAATAAGTCATTGCATCAATTCCTACCTGAAGGTAGCCTTAAGGATCTGCCCTGTGGTGATCTCCTTGGTGCGGTTGTCATAGCCATAGAAGACATCTCCAAATATGGTCTGATTGGCTGGGATGCTAGCTGTCTCACCACAGTCCACACCCTCAGTGCAGGATTCAGACAGAGGTAGACATGTGCGGCCGTCTGCCCCGCGCTTATAATCCTCAATGCAGCTGCAGGGGTGGCATTAGATTTTGGGTTATATCAAGATCTGTACATTAAGTCAGTGTCAAAAAATGTAGAAACATAACAATACCAATAACAGAACTAATACTAACTGTTGCACTTTTATCAATAATTAAAAGCAAAAACAACTGACATTAAAAAGTTAATGTTTGAAAAAATAAAGAATTTGTACTTGGTTTTATGTTTAATGTTTATTTTACATTATTTTAGTATTTGGCTCATGCTCTCAGCTGAGTTCACTGTCAGTTTAAAAAGAATAGGAAGTCTATGAACTACTTGCATCATGGAAACCGAGGTGTTTCAGGAGTCGTGTTTGTATGACTAAACACAAAAAAAATCAATATTATTCTTGAGGCTCATGGCCTCATCTGAAAGTTGAGGTCATTGCTTGCCCCTGTTGTGGATTCAAAAGGCACTGGTTTAGAGGACACAGAGACCTGGTAGTATGACGGTTCCTGCAGTTTATTCAGATTTGCTTTGTGCTCTCTCCATTATTATTATAGCCAGCACATGAAAGGCTCTCCGCTTAAGTGCTCTACACTGCTCACTGAGTATATAAAATGTCTGAAGCATCTGTAGAAAGAAAGGCCCTGAAATGCACTTTATGTAACATAAGGGTGCTCTTGAATATGTATAATATGCACACACATTTCCATGTTATCAAAGCCCTGAAAGGCAATACATTAGGTAAAAATTATTATACTATTTATTTCTGTTGCAAAATAATCACTATAAAACGTTTTAGAGCAGGAATTTGAACATTTTTATGTATTTTCACACTTTAATTTAATAGCATAATATAACACAATGTGTTTACCTATGGATTACTCAGTTCAAATGTGTTATTATTCAGCAGCTTGGAAAATCTGATCTACCAACTCCTAATTTTTAGCTAAGTAGGCTATAATGGCTATAAAGTGTACAAGAACAGGAGTTCATGGATCAAGTGTTCTTTTCCAAGCTGCCAAAAAACGAGTGTGGAAGTCAGGCAAATAATTAGGTGATAATTAGGCTATTTATGCAGCAATACTAAACTAGACTGCTACTCTCTACTGTTAATAGACTGTTGAATACTTTTGGGGGTTATTGTAATAATAATGTCATATTTATATACTGAACTTGAATAATAGGGGTGGGCAGGGGTGGCTCAATGGTTAAGGTGTTGGGTTACTGACTTGAAGGTTGGGGGTTCAAGCCCCAGCACCACCAAGCTGCCACTACTGGGCCCTTGAGCAAGGCGCTTAAACCTCTTCTGCTCAGTTGTATAAATAAGATGAATGTAAGTCACTCTGGATAAGGGTGTCTGCCAAATTCCATAAATGTAAATGAATAACATTCCAAAGATCTGGAGTGTAAAATGCCCCATTATTTTGCAGGGCATGTTGTGGTTCCATCAAACTTTTGGAGAGGATCTAATATGACTCATGCAAGAAAACATCAACTCTGCAAAATGGTTCTTGGCAACTGTTGAGTGTGAGTAAGTCATTTTACAGCTACTAATGCACAGCTTTGCCATTTACTCTCTATTACCAGGGTTTAATTAAACTCTAAAAAGGACAGCCCTAAGACCATGTGGTGTAAGATACCACCTACACGCAGCTTTAAATGCAGCTGAGGTCAAATGCAGTAAATTTATCAGAGTAATTTTATTCATGACAGCTATATGTTAACAACATTTGAACATGAGACTGGCTCATTCAACCAGCTTACTGTACCTTTTTTGTTCATATTGTCCTATTAGTGTCCCATTATACACAGACTTTGTTAAAAAATGGAAGTGTTAATAGCTTATATTTAGCAATTAGCAAAATGCAAAGTGAGTGAACAAAAGACAAATCTAAATCCAATCAGTATTTGGTGTTACTAAAGCTTAACTAAACTTCAAGCTTAATCCAAGCAAGACAGAGCTGCTCTACATCCCAAGAGTAGCAGGTCTTCATTATGATCTCTCAATTTCCTTTGAGAACACCATGATCACTCCTTCTTCAGAAGAACGCAGCCTTGGGGTAGTTGTAGATGATCAGCTCTCTTTCTCAGCTCATGTTGCTAACCTGACCAGGTCATGCAGATTTCTCCTTTACAACATTCAGAGAATTCTTTCATTTCTCTCAAGGGAGGCCACCCAGGTACTTGTTCAGTCTCTTGTCATCTCAAGACTCGACTACTGCAACTCACTCCTAGCTGGTCTTCCTATGATCCAGAATGCTGCAGCTTGACTTGTATTCAATCTTCTCAAGTTCATCCATGTCACACCACTGCTGCGCTCCCTTCACTGGCTTCCTGTAGCAGCTCACATCAGATATAAAACCCTGATGCTGGCCTACAAAGCCAAAAATGGTCCAGCCCCTCCCCACCTGATGGAAATGGTCAAAGTTCGATGCGTACCCAGAGCCCTTCGTGCCTCAAGTACGGCTCAACTTGACCTATCATCGTCCAGGACACATGGGAGACGTCCAGACTTTTCTCTGCCCTGGCACCAAGTTGGTGGAATGAACTCCCCCTGAGTGTCTGAACAGCTGAGTTGCTTGCTGTCTTCAAATGCCAACTGAAAACCCACCTCTTTCGAGAGCACTTGAATGAGCACTAACTTTATTGTTGCTTTTACTGGTTTTTGTAACCTTGGGTTTTTGAAAGGTGCCATAAAATTATTATTATTATTATTATTATTATTATTATTATTATTATTATTATTATTATTATAACTCAAAGCTGTTACTACACTTATAGCAGTTATTGTATTCCCTATGTCTTGTTCTTTGCAGGTTTTAGCATTGGATATTCCAAGTTAATGGCTAAGTACTCTTGTAAGTCGCTCTGGATAAGAGCATCTGCTAAATGCCATAAATGTAAATATAAATGTTACTTCCCTTTGCCTTCAAACCAGCATCAATTCCTATAAGTACACTTGTACAAAGTCAGGGATTTTGTAGGATTATAGTCAGGTGTATGATCAACCAAATAAACCAAACAGATGCTAATGATCATCAATTTCACATGTAGGTTGAAACACAGTCATTAACTGAAACATAAACAGCTGTAGGAGATTAAAACTGGGTGAGGAACAGCCAAACTCTGCTATCAAGGTGAGGCTGTGGAAGACAGTTTCATGTCACAGGGCTACACAATGGCAAGACTGAACACAGAAACAAGACACAAGGTAGTTATACTCCATCAGCAAGGGCTCTCCCAGACACAGATTTCAAAGCAGACTGTGGTTTCAAGATGTGCTGTTCAAGCTGTTTTGAAGAAGCACAGAGAAATAGGTAACACTGAGGATCGTAGACACAGTGGTCGGCCAAGGAAACTTAATACAGCATATGACTAACACATCAAGCTTATTGCCCTTCAAATAGGAAGATGTCCAGCAGTGCCATCAGCTCAGAACTGACAAAAACCAGTGGGACCCAGGTACATCTATCTACTGTCTGGCCAGAAGTGGTCTTCATGGAAGAGTTCAGCCAAAAAGCCATACCTCCGACATGAAAACAAGGCCAAGTGACTCAACTAT
>JANCOA010000047.1:16921791-16932426 GCA_024363135.1 Leptodoras oyakawai
AGTATAGTTTAACTTAGTATAACTAAAGTATAGTTTTTTTGCATTTTTAGAAAGTGTCCCAACTTTTCTGGAAATGGGGTCGCTAAAAAGGTTGCTAATGATTCTTAATGCAGCCTAATTAATGATTAATAAAACACACCTGTAAAGCGGAGTGATACATGTATAGTTAATAGTCTCAGTGCTGTTATACTCATGGAATGCCTCTTGTCCAGTCAAATGATTTGTTCAGAGCTATGATTCTATATATAAAAAAGAGGAAACGTGTAGTATGTCTAGTATATTCATTCATTCATTTATTTTCTTGACTGCTTATTCCTTTTCAGGGACATGGGAGACCCGGTGCCTAGCCGGCAGCATAGGGGACAAGGCAGGAACAACCCTAGACAGGATGCCAATCATGTCTAATATATTGTATAGTATATATTTGGCTTAAAAATCCTTGCTCATTTTGGCTAGATTTTTTGTGATATATTCTCAGCTGAAGGTTTGATGTGTTTGTATCACCATCTTCATGTGTTTTGCAGACTTGTTCATCTATTCTGAGACTAAAATGCATTTATTTACTACATCAGAAACCCAGCTGATATGTTGCACATATTTTCCTGGCAGAGATTCAAACCAGAAAAACTTGAAAACATGCTGTTAGTCTAATGAAGCTGTACATTCTGCCATTTCAAACCTAAAGAGAAACCATTTTGTTGAGGAATTTAACAGAAGTATCAATCAAACTAATTCGGCGATGGATGTTGACTTAAGGAGCTATTAATAACAGAATTGATGACTGGATTATGATTCGTCGGTGGCTTTCCAGAAGGTAAACATATTAATGAATATAAGAGTGCTCAGGAAATGCTGTGAGAGATTTGCCCAGTACGATGGAGGTTAAAAACATGCTGGCAGATAAGTCCTTGACAATTCACTTCTACACTCTGCACAGATTCTCCTCTCCACATGGCATTTGCTCCAGATGGGTAATTCTACATCACTATGGATAAAATTAGATACAAATGCACCGTGCTACAGAGACTTTGAACCCTGTTAAGCAGTAAGATAATCCTTCAGTGTTCCAGTGCACACCGGCCATCCACCAATCCCTCAAACCTCCTGATGAGTATTATCTGATCAATTAGATTCTGTGCCATTACATCCCACTGAAGCCTTCAGGTGAAGCGAACATCTTGCAGAAGCCCAGCTGGCTGGATGTCTTAGGCTCACCTCTAATGCCCTTTTAAAAGTGGTAGTCTGGAGAGATCTCATACCATTGTATGTCCCAATTATGCAGTAATAAAATCGAAGCCGTTCTGTCTTATTCCCAGATATCCTCCAGGGTGCTGAGGGTAAATATAAAGACACCTGAATTATGCAAGTTGAGCATGTAAATGTCACAGCTAAATTCAGCACTTCTTCCATTGTTTCACTGGCATTTTCAATATGTTTTATGTATTTTATAATTAGTCAGGATCCCCAGAGGTAATGAAGGTATGAGCGAGAGCATCAGTCTAGGATGCCACTGCTCGAGCACGAGGCTTCATTTGAAAGGCAAATTTGAAGATTGGAAGAATTCCGCCAAGATATTCTAGTATAAAAAATGCCATTAAATTACTTCACTTCAGTCCTTCCCCCTTCGAAAAGCATAAAGGAAAGTGCGCAATTAGTGCTCATGGCACGGGTTTTGGAAGCCGTCTGGATTTGCACCCTAGTTAACGCTCAGTGGAATTAGCCTCATCAGCCTTGCCTTCCTAGTTTTCGGGAAGGGAGACAACATGCAGAGCCGAGATAAAGCAGTGCCAGCAGGAAGAAAGTGGAAGTGAGGTCATTGGAAAGGGGTGTGATTGATAGATAGATAGATGGAAAGAGAGAGAAATAAAGAATGATGATTTGGCTTGAAAAGAGCTGGTTTGGCAACTGTTCGGCAACCATCTTCTATGCACTTCAACAGTTGAATGTAATTTGCTTCTTTTCCAGCGTAATGAGCTATGAAAGAATAAGAGCTCTGAGCTCAGCCAAAGCCAAATGGGAGTAGCCATAAGAAAGAGATGCACATGAGGTGTTGCTCTGGCCATTATTAAAATGCTTGCTTACAGAAACACACATAATGCTTTCACACTCACCTCTTTACCTCACACATATTCACGTGAAAGCCTCATTAGTGTTAGCCCCCCACATATGCATGTGGCTTATTTGTTTGTGGAAAAGCTGCATTAAAAAACATTTTGAGTGTGTAATACGGATGGTAAGATTCACAGATTTGCATACAAGTTCACAATGTGCACCAGATACAATTTGGGATGAAATAGGCATGCATCATTTGTAACATCTTTGCATGGGTAAAATACAACTTATTTGTATATAATTATTACTAGAGGCCCTAGCCCTTTATTGTTTAGAAATGTTACCATTAAACTCATTTCAGAGATGTAGGACCAACCTCCCAACCTCCACCATGTACCAACCATGTATTGTATTGTAATGTATTGTATTGTATTATTTTATACTGTTACAACTTTAAGAAAGTTTACAAGCAAGGGAGCTTAACCTCATCATATATAATAGCTTATTAGCAGCTAGCCAGATTATGTATCTGGTTATGTTATCTGATTATGTATGTTTATGTAACATTAGCTGTGCTAATAAATGAATGACACCTGCTAAACTCACCTCAGCATGCAATTTACAAGCATTTATCCAACCATTTATTGCAGCAAGCAACACTATTATTATTTTCACCCTATTAGCCAGGGGCACACTAGTGTAGTCTGGGGTGAAGTGAGTCTCATATTTTCTTTTATGGGACACTAAAGTAATGGACAATGAATGAGGGAGCGTGAGAGAGTATGAGAGAGAAAGAGAGAGAGATAGGTGGACTGTGAACCCTAACCATGGAGAAAAACTGATGGGTCTACTTAGCACAAAGAGAAACCAATCAGGATGCTTTCTCCGCCACTTTCTTGCAACATTTGATGCTGCCTCTCTCAGTCTCTGTCAGACTCATGCTTTCTTGCTTGCTTGCTCTCAAAAAAAAGGACATTTTATATCATTTGCAGGCGTCAGAGAGCCGCTATGAATATGCAGGAGACTCCTGGAACGTCTGGGAGAGACGGGATGTCTGAGAATTTTATATTTAGATCAATTCTTCCTTTCTCAATGCTGTCTCTGATCTGTGCGCCTGTCAGTGTCCAGTTCTTTGTCAGATCTCTTGTCCAAGTCTCATATGAGTTAGAGGTGTGTCTGGGCAAGGCACAGATTATCATAGATGAGGAAGAGCTTTTAGGATCATATACTTTAGAATTTTTTTCCCATTGTATTGGTTTGAATCAAAATCATGTTGAATGGCATTGCTTCACAATAAAAGTGAATCATATCGTATTACATGAGCGGTGTTTCATGTGTATGTTTAATGTATCAGATCATCGGCAATGCAATGAGCTCTATCCTGTATCGCATCGTGACTCAGTGATGGAGATGCACGTCCCTAGCGCACAGCATCACTGTATGTAATGTCATAGTTCTGTCAGAGCTTCTCTCTCATTCTCTGTTTGACTTATCATGCATCCAGGGCAAATTATAGAAATGTTTTGTGTGAACGAGCACCATATGAAGCTTAGCTGCGGTGTATTCTCATTGCAGAGGTGCGTTCGTTTCATCTGGAGATAAACGAGGGAATTTCTGTGCAGAGAGGGCAAAAGCAGCAGAAAGTAAGCAATAAGAGCAGAAAGAAATGTAAACAATTGTGAATGAAATATAAATGTCACCAGGCAAGAGCCAGTCAGATTTTATGATGTGATGTGAGTCATACCGGCAATCACATTCAAGCTGCACTAATTAGATTGAAGGGACTAGCAGTGCGATAGAAACTATACCCGCAAAAGTTAAGCACAGTGACTGACAGCAGCTTTTCTACTGGGGAAACATTTAATCTATTCAGTGCTTTGAATAGGAGATAAATACCTCAGTCGAGGAAGTTACATAAATCCGAAAAGCAATGAATCCGAATGTACTTATCGTTAAGAAACAATACGCGAGCTATGCGAAAGGTCCCATTCATCTGTCCTACATCTCTTGCACTATATCATGCACTATATTATGGATAGCTAAGTGTGCTTGTTTTTAGTCAGATGCCCCTAAAATGCAACTGAATCTACTGTTACAATTATGATCAATACATAAAGATTCTGATGAACAGAGCTCAACAAATTTCTAAATCAGTTCTATGTTGTTTGTTGATTGAATCCCAAGAGCCAGCTTGTGTGGATTTGTTTTTATCCACATAACATATGCTCCCTTGCATCATAAATGCATATAAGTATTCTTTAAAGTAGTGAATTAGGACCTTCGCAGTGGTGTTGGAATGATATTAACACCACTTTTTTTTTCTTAACAACTGAGAAAGGCACTTTGTTAGCAGTGGCTCTGTTTTAGTTTGACAAATAGGCTGGCATTTAGGGGAACCTGGAGCAGCGTTGCCGGATTTGATCAATGTTATCAGCACAGTAATGTAGTTCATCATGGACATTCCCTTTCTCAAACATACACACACTGTACATACACTTTGTCTTCAGTTTCTCTGGGTTCACTTTTGCTCTGTCTGCATTTAGTGCAGTGCAAACTATAAATACTTTGTGTACATATATTTCATACAAGCAGAAACTGTATGGCAGAAACGAATCTGTAATATACAGTATTTCTCATTAAATCACTGTATTGTGAAGTAAGTAGTGCTTACTCTTCAGCTGTTACTCTGCAAAGATGAGATAATTTATTCTCCCTGTCGAAACAGTGCTTTTATTACACACCCGTGGCGGAATTGGATGAAACAAAACAATAGTATAAAGGAAATAGAAAAGGACTGAAGGAGAATGAATTATATAAGGGAGACTGGGAAGAGAAATAGAATAGTGAGGAATTAGATTAGTGTGAGGATTGCTGGGCTACAAAGCAAAGAGAGGGATTAAAGGAAAGACAGGGAGGAGAAGGATATTCTACAGAGAAATTAGGGAATTAAAATTTCTTTAATAGTAATAGTACTACCAGTGAGAGTATGGAAATAATATGTTCTTACATAAACATCATGTCTGGATATCCATTGGCCTCAGGCAGCTTTATGAATTGGGTAGGTATGTACTATTCTGTGGACAGTTATTACTGGGTTACAGAGCATGCCTTGGATTTGGATCCAGATTTGCTACTTGCACACTTTTTTTTCTGAAATATTAGTATCTTGCTCCACTTCCAAATGAAAGCAAGGTCGTTTATACATCATTAAGAATCCAGCCGCATATCTGGTCCCAGTGAAATTAATTTCCATTGTAAATTTGCTAAAGATGAGGAAACAGTGTCAGGGAATATTGATGATCCCAGATTCCTCCCTAGCATAATATGTGCATCAGTACATTAGTAAATTCTCTCCCAGATCCCATGTTGCACTGCTGAATCCACCACTTACTTATTAATATTTGGCCCATGATAGACCCTTCGACTTGTTTATTTTTTTCCTTCAGTGAACTATTGAATAATTGAGTGTTTACTATGGCTCACAAACTCTTCCGCAAAACTTATCTTCTGCAAAAAAATACACAGACATTCAATTACAGAGTTATACAAGAATGCTGAAACGGTCTGCAGTGAAAGAGACATAGCCACACAAAAAGATGAATTCAGAACCATTGCCTTACTTTCTTGTAATTCCTTAATTTATGTTTCATTAGAGCAACACTATATTTCATTGTCTTAGTTCAAATTAATATTCTATCAGGAATGTAAATAATTGCTTTTCATTAAAAAAGAAAGAAACCTAGCTCTTGCTAACGTATTTACTTAAGGTTTATCGACCCGACAGTAAAACATCTGATATGGTCTTTTTCCTTTCTCTGGTTCCAGGTCAGGCAGGCTTGGCAGAAGAATGCTGGTCCCAGGCATCCGGGGGCAGGATGGCGTCGTGTTGGCAGAGCGCTCTGGGTGTTAGATGGTTCCTCTTGATGCTCTTGTGGCGCTGGGCACCTCTGGGTGCTCTGAGCTGGCTCCTGGCCTCAGCTGAGCGCCCTGAACCATTGTCTTTCTCGTCTCTGCCTGGCAAGGCAAGTGTGGCTCAGCTGGACTGGCTTCTATCTGACAAGGGACCTTTTCACCGATGCCCAGAGTACACCGAGTTCAAGGAGCGCTTTCAGCAGGGCTTCTCAACACGCTACAAGATCTACAGGTAAGCTGTAGTTCTGCTGTGTTTTTCTGCAGGGGTATTGAAATGCGTTTTTTTTTATCTTGGCTGAGCTTTGTTAGGCCTGTGTAAGAAATCCCTTTACTGACATGTGTTGCATCATGGACCTGGAGACAGAGTAATTCTCCTGTGTTCTATATATGTGTGTATGCATTGATTTTTAATTTATTTGCCAAATAAGATAAGATTTCCATAGAGGTCTGTTTGAAAGAAAAGTAAATTACAAGCTATATGAAGTGTAAGCTACCATGAGCTGCCAGAACCGCTTTAATGCAAGTTGACATCGACTTCAGAGAGGGGCAATGGTACCATTGACCAGTAGGTTAAGAGTTGTAGTTCGGAAGGTCAGGGGGTCAAGCCCAGACTGGGGCTGCTGCTATTGGGCCCTTGAGCAAGGCTCTCAACTCTATCTCAACACCCCGCATGAAGGATATCCTGTGTAAAAACTGTCCAAGACCAAGATGTAGACTTGATCCGCTGTGGCGACCCTAAGGAATGGGAGCAGCTGAAGGAAGTACATACTACTACATAGACTTCAGAAGTATCTGGAGCTATACTGGAGGAATAACCATTCTTTAAAAATATATTGACTTATTTTGCATTTTCTGATGGTTCTGGAGAGCGCTGCATAACACCTCACTCCAAAATCTCCCATAGGCGTTTAATAGGGCAGAGATCTGCTGCCTGTATCTGACGTATATTCATTAGACCAGTCCTAACAGAACAGAAAAAGCCTCCTCGCATGTTGTGGCCCATCATACAGAGTAAAATCTCGCCAAGGCTGTGACATCCATGTCATAAAAAGTACCATACAGATACAGAGATAGGTGCAAACACATGGCATAACTGGGTCAGACCTCGCAGCTTCTCCCTCATGTTCTGCACTGACTAACACAATTGACGTTCACATTTATTTTCATGATTTTCACAGCACTAGAATCATACTCGTGTGCGCTATGCAAATAATTGTTATATAATCTTGAATATTTCATGGCTTTCACCATCAGAATGAGTTAAATTACTGTTTGCTCTATCAAATATCAAATATCATGATCTAAAGGGAAAAATGCATGATAATATATTATATATTAATGTATTGTATTTTTTGATTAGTCATTAAAATGAGCCGTTTAGCTGATTAAAACAATTTTTTTCCTGCCAGATCTATAGTTGGGGAAACAATTTAACATTTAAATTCTACAGGGTGAACCAGAGAGATCTTACGATTTTCATATGCGTATTTCTCAGACGATAATTTGATTAGTGTAGTGACTTGTGGGAGAAACAGCAGCTCAACTGATGCCGTTTTAATCAACATGGAGTTGAAGCATTGTTGAAACATTTTTTTTTTAAAATGGCGACTCTGTGATTGCTACTCAGCGGCTATTTCTCATTAGGTTCAATATTCCTCGTTTTGGTGCTGTGCCCTTTCGATACACAATTAAAAAGTGGGCTGAAAGTTCTCATAACAACGCTTCTTGAAATTGAAACCATTTGGTTTCACACCAGAAAAGGTTGAAAGAGTGTGTGTACCTGTAACAAGGAGTCCGCATCCTTCAGCTATGAAACTTGTCATAAAAATGGCATTAAAAGGTTAGTGTAGTGGTTTTATTTTCAAATACAATTATCATGTTATTTTATTTAAAAAATGGTCAGGTCTCCCTGGCTCACTCTGGATAAGAATTATCCATGAACTCCATGTAAACCTAAAATGCCTAGAAATATGAATAAACTGGGCATAAAAACATATGGAAAGCTTATTTTTGACTCTGAAATATGGGGCATATTCTTATAGGAAATTTATCAGGGACAGTGTGAGGCAGCCCAATGGGTTGTGGAGTTACTCTTACTATCATGAAATTGTTTCTTTTCCAATAAAACAAAAGGACATTTTTTCAATATCATGTGTTTTCTTCCTTGATTGTGCCTAAAAATTATTAGTGAGTGGTTCATTATGCTTTTTTATCTGTTTATGGTTAAATTTAAAGTTCCTAATAGCTTATGTCAATAGCAGCTCCAGCTCTGCCATGTCTCTGCCACACATACTGAATGTTACACAGTCCTTATACTGAAGACTCCTTCATTAGCTGTTACATGAATATGTCTCCTTAGAGAAAACCTCACCAACTTCAACCATCAGGTATACAACGAAGTCTCAGAAAAACTGGTATACCAGTTAATACTTGGTAGGTCCTCCACAGGCTCTTGGAGGGAACGTTGCACAGTCCTCACACTGTTTGCCTCAAGGTTTTTTGAGGCCCCAGCACTGAATTCTGTTACTTGAGGCAGTGTTGAACGCCTCGTCATGTCTTTTTACAGCCACACTGCTGTCAAGGTTTTGCCAGAATTCTTGTAGTCGCAGTACATCCTTGAAATGCTCATACATGAAAATGCAAACTTTGCTTCTGCCTTCAAAATGCTATGACCCATCTCACGAGCTCCAACTCTCCACTAAATCGTGTTGAAAATTGCAAAATCATGATAACTTGCCATTCTCGTGTTGGAAACATCTCTAGAAGATTCCGTAGATGTCTGCCGTTTTATATACGCACTGATGAGCTCAACCAATCATGTGCATATGTGATGTTAATGTGTGTTTTCAATAGGCAGTTTTTCTGGTACTTCAGTGTATGTTTGCCTTTGTTAAGTACCAACATGCTGTTAAATGTCTGTTTTATCAACAGGAGGTGCTGAGAGTTATATACAAATTCATGTCATGTGGAAAAGTGCACTAGGGTCCAAAAGTCTGAGAACACACTGAATATCTGAGATTTTACTTTTTATTTAAAATTGTAAAAGAACAGAGGGTTTAGCTCAGCTCTTTTAGAACAAAGAATTTTCTAGGTTGCAAATGGGTGACCATAATGCATAACCATAATAACTGCTATGTTAGGTCAGATCTTCCTCATGTCTAACCTCTTCTGCCGAAGCATTGTTCAGATGATAATCAGATGGATTGGATTTAAAATGGAATGGAAGGTTTTGCACAAACATGTGCATGCCAGCTCTAGTGCACACTGTCATTAAAGCAAATCAAGAAACAACAGTGTTTTTGGTATCATTGGTTTAATTGAGTTCCTCATTTGGCTTTAGGACTTCTGAAAATCTGGTGACATTTCAAGCCAAATGTATGCAGATATGCAGTACAATTTCTAGTCAGTCAACATTATATTAGAAGTGTTTTAAATAAATGTCATTGCTGTCCAAAAAAACTCTCAAGTAGGTTAATTTAAAAAAGATTCTTAGTCATTTTGGATCATTTCTGTTGGCCCATCCATCACCAAATGTTCACATGACATTAATGGCAGCTGCTGTGTTTGAATGATGTTGAAAAATGATAATTGAAAAAAAAGTACCTTTTTATTCTTGGAGGCAGCACTGTTTTTGCATTCTGATCATTTTGAAATTTTGAACAGATGATCTTATATTTTATTATTTGTTTTTAAGGATGATGCATCGATTGGCACTCTGCTCTATATAAAGTCATGATGAGAGAGCACTGAATGTTTTTCCCCCTTCACTGTGGCTGACAGCAGTTCCGTAGGTGGATTTTGGCTTTTTTTAGTCTGCTTCTTCTGCCCCATACCTGTGTGTGGTTGACTATGATCAGCGCCTCAGCATTCGCTTGCAGAAAACTGCAGAGTGTACCCTCGCCGAAGCATGATGGGTTTGCAGAGAGCAAAAAAGGTCTTGCTGGAGCTGTTTGAAAGGTTGTCTTGCAGGTTGTCCTGAAGACCAAAGTGTTTGTTTGTTCTTGCTTAGGTAGTGTGAATGTGTGTGCTTGGGCTGTGTGGTTCAGTGAAGGAACATAAACATTCACTCATCTGACTGGGCCAAAAACCCAGCAAATTGCTGTTTCCTCTGCCCTGGCCTTTAAATATGATCACAGATCTCTTTCTAAAAGCACTAGTGGAGAGAGGGAAAGAGAGAGAAAGAACAACTACACCTATAAGAATGCTCAGTTATGTGAATTTCATATTTCTATGTGAAATACATGTTTCTAAATACAAATTAAAGCTACATCTAAAGCTACATCTAAACACACTCCTTATGGAAAAAAATTACACTACTACAAGTATTCTTGCCAAGTGGAATTACAGCTTTGTATTTGATATACTAACTTGTCTGAATATACTTGGAGAAAGGTCCAACTACATGTGCTATATTTGTTTTCAGTTTTAGGTTTATATGTATCAGTACAGAGAATGGTACAATAATATGGTTAGGAAATCTCAAACTCCTCACCCATGTGATAAAGAGCATCTTATACATTTTGTACACTTTAATGGATACAATCTGTCTAGAGTTTATCTGTCTGTCTGTATCCATTCTCCAGGGCTATTATTAGAAAATGTAATTATATTACATTTTAATTTTAATATTACATTACATATTATATTACAAGGAAATGCTGCTGAAGGAGC
>JANCOA010000047.1:16955992-16967026 GCA_024363135.1 Leptodoras oyakawai
GGAGAGACGGAGAGAGATTGAGATTTCAGGAATGACAGAGTTACTGTTTGATGACTGAGTTCATACTGTTTCAAATAAATGTTAACATTACATTAAAGTTTTTTTGCTTGTTTAAATAAAAGTCTGGTAAAATGGTCATTCGTGCCAGGCTGCACTATGCTGAATTGAGATTTTCTATTTATTCTAGGTGACGTTGGTTTGTTTTTGACAACAGACATGTGCCTCACTGCTCTTCTCCCATTAAAGAGCAACAAACAGGTGCATGATTTCAGTGGTAATAAGGCGGTAAAATATCCCCTTGTTTCCTAGGTAACAGAGACCAGAACAGGGCCTCTGGGATGCAGTAACTATGACAGCCTGGATTCTGTCAGCTCAGTGCTGGTGCACAGCCCGGAGAATAAAATCCATCTGAAAGGTATGACAACTTTTTTTGCTTACCTGTGTAGCTGTGTGATTATACCATCACAGCTGCGGGAACTTTAGAACAAAGACCTTTAAGCGTCCTTTATAGAATTTGCCACCATTTAAACTTGAGATGTTGAAAATACAAGATTTCTCATAATGTGAATGAATGTTTGAATGGATGAATAAATTAATGAATGAATGGTCTTCAAGGCACAATAAAGTTTCTTTCTTTCTCATCTAATATCTAACATTTTTGAATTATGGAGTAAAAAGTACACTACAGGATTTTCATTCCACTCTACCAGCTGTAATGTTCTTGACAGAAATAGTACCATATCTGAGAATGACATGGAGCAGCAAGCCTAATTTTGCTAATTTAGTAACACTTAATTTAGGAATTAAGTGATTTAATGCTTTATAGAGTCTTGATATCTTGCTCAAATTTAATATATAAACCAGAAAAATATTTACTCATTTTAAATGATTCAGTTGAAAGTGATGAGGTGTCAAAAGCGAAAATCCTTTATTCCTTGAGATTTTAAAGACAGAGCCTTTAAACTGACTAATGAGTGACATTAATAAGCTTGCAGTTCAGACCTGTGTCACTGGCTTTAGTCCTCTAACCCATAGCTATGACTGTATCTTAGAAATGACAGGCATGGGAGTTTGTGGTGAAGTGGGACATAATAACATGAGCTGTAGTGACAAAAGGTAGTCAGGGAACCTGGTTTAAAATTGGGTACTTTTATTGTTCTCTCAGTACTTCTTTACCAGTGCACTGAGACCAGTGTAATCCTCTCACTTTAATTTAGATTGATTGAACTGAGAGTACTTTAAAAATCATTAAAAAAAAACATTCAAGCATCATGAAAGGCAAAGTGTGAATTAGGGTATTGCTTTTAGAATTCACATTTAGGGAGAATAGCAGGAAGTTGATCTATAAATATTGCATTCATATGATTGTGTGACAAATCATAGTCTCATTTATGCCTCACTACATTTTACAGGAGAAACACCGTAAAGACAGCTATGTAATGATTTAAGGGAACCATATTTGTGACCAAAAATAAAATTCCTGCATCCTAGCTTTTATTTCAGCAAAAAGGCTCCCCAACACTTATCTCATTAAAAATGCTCTGCTTTATTTCACTGAACATCAATAAGAGTTTCATAATACTGTTTGGTTGTAAATATTGTTTTTGATTTAACGAAAGTGTCAGACATTACTCACTAGCCCCGTTTTAATCATTATGATGCTCATGTTAAAACGAAAGTGTTCCACATCATTATATTGTAACGAAGCAAGTGCGGTTACAACGTATATTAAAACAGAAAGGTGAATGTGTAGTAAGATCCAGTAGTATTGCAGAGACACAGTGCAGGATGAAAGATGCAAGGCAAAGTCCAAACACACACACAGACAGGGTAACAATCTGGGAAAGTCAATAAAGCAACTTTTGAAAACATGGCAAAACAGACAAGATAACTGAACAAACTTACATTAGAGGCTAAAAATCAGAGAAGTCAAAGGCAACATCTCTAACTGCTCCTCATTTAGCTTTGCAAAACAGATCCTAAGTGTTGCTAATTAGTGTCACAAGTTCAATATTCGGGGGAGGCTGGGCCTTGGGTCTCAGACCCTAATGGAGAGGGCTGGCCTCCTGACAGAGCCAGGATCTCTCTGGTATGGGTAGTGGCTACACCTTTCCTTTCGGCAGGGTGGGAAGCATATTGGCATGAGCACAATCAGAGCATGACAAAGTTTTGCACATCAGCACTCATATTGGGCCACCAGTATTTACTCACGAGAAGGTCCAGTGTTCTCTGGGTATCCAACCCCAGGCATGACATGAGCCAAAATGGAGTACATTGGGTCATCCTTGGGCAGATGAGATCATTAGTGTTGCTGGGAACCTTCAGTGTCAATGGGCTTGTCGTGTTCACGAGACAGGGTGGCAGCTTTTCCATTCATTTCCCCAGATTGCACAAACAAAGGCAGGGTGCACATGGCATAGCATGGCAAAAACAAGGCGAACATGGCCAAGCATGGCATCGCTTGGCTAGACATGGCAAACAAGACATAGCACAGCATAAATAAGCTTAGCAAGGCTAAACATGGCATAACTAGGCACAGCATAGC
Source organism: Leptodoras oyakawai (assembly GCA_024363135.1). NCBI lineage: Eukaryota > Metazoa > Chordata > Actinopteri > Siluriformes > Doradidae > Leptodoras > Leptodoras oyakawai. The sequence continues at coordinate 16,958,538 of JANCOA010000047.1, forward strand.
ATAACCTGGCTTTACATGGCAAAACAAAGTTAAAGAAAGAAAACATGGCAAGGCAAGAATATCAACCAAAAGTCCTGAGAAGGAGCGGCATGGATTCAGGCCCATGGCATAACAGGTTTTAACTTGGCTAAACATGGCATTGCTTGGCTAAACATGGCATAGCACAGCATAACCTGGATTAACATGGCATAAAATGGCTTAGTAAGGCTAAACATGGCATAACTAGGCACAGCATAGCATGACTTGGCTTTCCATGGCATAAGTAGGCATAGCATAACTTGGCTTTACATGGCAAAACAGAAACAGAAGCCAAAGAAAGAAAACATGGCAAGACAGAAAACAAGGCAAGAAAATCAACCAAAAGTCCTGAGAAGGAGCAACATGGATTCAGGCAGCAACCACAAAACACCCATAATGACCCACCTGAAGGAGTTGAACTGATTCCCTTTTATACACCTCAGGGCGGCTTAATCACAGCACTCAAAATGGCCGCCAGCAGGTGTGTCCAATTGTGCAGTGCCCTGTGGGAAACGCAATCAGGAAGTAGTCCTCCCACAGGGTGACTCGGGCGCCCCCTGTCGGCCAGACCTCACATTAGCTATGAAACAGCAAAATCAGAAAAATGCACTGAGGTGTATAAATATTGTACTTTAAAGTGTGCTTTAATGTGCATGACAGCGTGAAAATGGCTCTGAATAAATGACATATGGTTACAAATGATGAATCAAGACGAAATTGCTGTGACCCCAAGAGTTCCCAGATAGGGAAGAACAGACAGTTAAAGAAAGTTATTTTTACATTTACTTTCAAATGACACCTAATCACAGTTAATCATTCAGCAGATTCTTTCTTCTGAAGTAACTTACAAGTGACAAGTGACAAGTGAGGCAGAATACAATCCCAGCCACTAGCAGTTAGAGGACCGGATACAGATGGGAGTGCTGCAGAATTAAATATCCTCTGCCTGACTAGAAACAAGTGCAAAATGATTGTAGGAAGAACAGAAGGAGCAACAGCTAAACACATTTGGTTGAATAATTTGAATATACTGTATGTTTTTAATTAATATACTACATGTGTTGTCGCTTTAAGGTTTTTCCAAAAAAAATTATTCTGACATTTTTTTTTAACTACTAGGAATAAGAAAAATATCCACCAATAAATTAGCACCAGAATCACTAAGCACATCACATATACTTAATTTAAAACTATAGTCATTCAAGATGAATATGAGATGATAGCTCAGAATTTTCCTTTCTGATATTTAGATGTCTTAAACAACTTAGAAAATGTCAAGTTTTGATTGAACCTTTTTCAAGTGATCAGAAATATTGAAACATACTGACTGACAGGTGATTCTTGTTGCCAGGAGTGCCTGCTAGACTGCTTGTTTAAACACTTAATAAGTTCAAGCACTGAATTTCACCTGTGAAGATTGAATTTGTTGTTAAAAATGTTTCCATGAACATCGAGAAGACCAGAGAGCTCATTGTGGACTACTGGAAAACCAAGAACTGCGCACACTCTCCTGTCCATATTAATAATGCTGGGATATCATTACCACTAAGGAGCTTTCCTGGACCCTCAACACCTTCTGCCTGGTTAAGAAGGCCCAGCAGTGCCTTTACTTCTTGAGGTGACTGAAGAAGCTCCATCTACCTTTTCAAATCTTCACAAACTTTTACCGCGGCACCATCGAGAGCACTGAATGTACCGGCAGCTCCACATTGGCTGTACAGAGGGTAGTGAAGACTGCTCATCATTGGCACACTACCCCCTGCCATTGGAGACCTTCACCAACAGCAGTGTGCGCAGAGTATGCAGCATCATCAGGGACTTCTCCCTCCTCAGCTCCACAATGTATAACCTCCTGCCATCTGGGAGGAGATACAGGATATATATATTTTGAAGGCAAGGGAACATTAGATATAGGCAATACAGGAATATTCTGAAAAAGAAAGAAACCACTGGTGTTCTCATTACCAGACATCAAACAGGTCAGCAAAGGAAAGTAGTAACAGGAACATTGTGAGAGCTGTGAAGAAAAAAACAAAACAACAGTCAGTGATGTCACCAACAACCTCCAGGGGTGAAGGAATCACAGTAGATTATTGAAACAAGATGAGAGCAGAAATATAGAGGCCATACCACAAGATGCAAACCACTCATCAGCAGTATTCAGAAAGCATCAGAAAGCAGAATGGAATTCACAAAGAAATGCAGAGATGGGCCACAAAAGTTCTGGAATCAAGATTAATATCTACCAAAGCAATGGAAAGGCCAAAGTGTAGAGAAATAAAGGATCTGCTCATGATCCAGAACACACAAGCTCAGCGGGCAAGCATGGTGCAGGTAGTGTTATGGCATAGGTTTGCATGGAAGAGTCTCACAAAAATGTTTTTATTGATGATGGAACTCATGTGGTTAGCAGCAGAATGAATTCAGAAGACTACAGAAACTTTTTTCTGCCAGTTTACAGAGAAATGCATCCAGTCTGACTTGGGGGAACTTCATCATAGAGCAGGATTACCCAATGACCCAACACACAACAACCTCTGACTTCAGCAGAGGAAATAAGTGTAAGGTTTTGGGCTAGCCAATTTAGTCACCAGACCTTAACCCAATTGCATTTCACCTACTGAAGAGGAGATTGAAGAGAGAAACTAATAAAACAAACAACAACAGAAAGAAGCTACAGTACAAGGTTTGGAATGCATCACAAAGGAAAAATACAGAAGAACAGCTTGGTGATGTCAGTGGTTCAAATATGAAGTGTATCTGTTCCTATACTTTTGCTTACCTTAAGATTGGGTGGTATGCCACCCACCAAAGGTTCCATGCTTAATACATCTAGATGTAATTATACAGCCAAAATGAAAGCTAAAATCATCTCATTTTCTACTTTTTTTTTATATCTTCAGTTAATAGCATTAGCAAAAGAACTGGCCTTGCTGTTCTAATACTTTTAGAGGAGGCTGTATACAGTTACTCACAGTGAATAAACCATTATATATTTTTCTAATTTCAGAGAAAGGTTCTGTGTAGCATTAACAATCTACTGCATGTAACCAACTGTAGCATGTAAGTCTGTGTATTTTCCATTTAATAAACAGAAAAAGTCTGTTCCTGCGAGAGAGAAAAAGCCGATGTTCATATCAGGCTAAGGTTTTTATCAATGTGCTACACTTTTAGGTGATGTGAAGGGTTATCTGAAGGCAAGCATTTACACTAACCTAAATTTCCCTCACACCCCACTGACAGATGTGTCACCACATGTGACCAAAGCACAAAAATTAAAGAAGTGAAAAGAAAAGGCAGTGTTGGTGCTAATTATACAAGTGGCCTATGCCAGTACTTGCTTGAGTTTGACATTTAAAAGTCAGGCCACTTAATACTGCTACCTCCTGAAGCAATCATCCCTCTGACAAAACCCATGTAACTACTTTAATAAGCTGAGGCAGGGGCATGTTTAAACAAAGATAGAAAAGTGGCTGGCTGGAAGATGCCTCGGGCCTCTATTTCTGTCAGTTGCTCAGTTCTTAATCTAATTTCATTTCTTTTCTTAATTTAAGATTATTTTAGCGTTTTTTTTCTGGCCATAGATAGTCAACTCGTACTCTAACAAAAGCGAATTGAGGCGAAAAAACTTAACTAGAACTGGATACAATAGATATATTTTAGGCTGAAGATATTACTGAAGTCTGAAAAAGTTAGCACTCTGTTTCATTCCATGAAAAGGCTGAGATTGAGGAGGAACGGGCACAAGAGCTGTTATTTAGCCTTATCTGGAATGAAAGCCATCCAAGTCATGGTCTTTTGTGTGCCTCCCCACACTGTTGGCTCTGCACCCACCATAAACCAGGCCTTGAGAGGAAGACTGCATCTAATTATGCCTCTTGTTTTCCTGCAATTCGGAGAATAAATACTGGAGAAATGTGTCTCATAAATATTCATACTGGGAGAGAATTTGAAAAGCTGAGAGAAAAAAAGGAATTGATTCTCTCTTGATGGGTGTCAGATCTGGTGAAGCTGAGAAGAGCTTTTCTCAGATAATATAATTAGCAGTTGCTCAACACCCGCAGCTGGGCTGTAAAATGTGAATCGACCTCACCAGCAGATGGATAGTGAACGCATTTGTTATCGGATGATGTATGTGGTGTTTGTCAGTATATATTGATTACAAATGCTTAATCAATTATATTGTTACCAACAACAACAAAAGCAATGGCAAATATGTTTTTTAAATATAGTATATATACACAATCCACCCTCCATAGTGTGCAATATTGAGTTTTTTAGGATGGGCCATTCCTAGCAAATCATCACTAATTAATATGTCTGCATAAATATCAATACTCACATTACCTCCCATCAAAAGATCAGAACAGGATATGGTCAGGGAATGCCACATCGATTCTCTGTTTGCAAAGCACCCCTGCTTCATGACAGCAATATATGGATGAATAACCTTGCCATAGAGATTGTTAGTCTTTATCCATCCTATTACCCAATTATAGAGCTGGCATGGCAGTCCTTCTGTCCTAAATAGAAATGTGCAAGCAAACACGATCAGGCGTCTGACCCACTTTACATTCCATCCGCTCTCTGCTTACTGCCCAATCTATAGGAGATAATGCAGTGAAATGAGCTTGGGCTTATTGCACATTGTTCTGAGCATGGCCTTTAAAAAAAAAGAAAGAACTGTATTAATTTTGGGTTGTATAAGGAGATTGAGAGGAGAAGGGAAAAGAAGGAAATGGATAAAATGTTCCATGAATTTAATTTGTGTGGCTTTGTGTTGCCTAACACGGTTTTTGACACCTCATCATTGGATCAGTGCAGGAAAATGTCATGTTTATTTTCAGTGAACTGCATGCATGTCAGCATTGTTCTGTTGCCAGCATGGAAGGTTTCTAAATTTAAAGCTTGGGTAGTCATTTAGCCTAAGTTACTTTATTTATTTCAATCATGTATACATTGTGCTTTCTTAATAACAATTTTCAGACTTCAATTATCATAAGAAAGCTTCTTCCACTTAAGGAAATGATGTTCAGCATCCGTTCTGGCACATTTGCTGTCAAATAGACAGCTGTTGTCACTATTATTAGACAATCATAATGGCTCTCATGAGGTTTTTTTTTTTTTAAGTAGGTAAGACATGGTTAATTATTTGTCTGCATATTTGCAGTTGCTTAATTACTTCCTGCTATTCTGAAAATAACTATGAGAATGGATTAACAGTTTTGAATTAGAAACCCTGGCACGACTTGCATGGTAGTAGCCATATGGTCTTTGAAAAAGATATTCAAAGATTTAAAATGCAGATATAGACTCTCTGTATTATGTGTCTCTAAAAAAAACCCTTTATTTAAATTCAGGTTTACAAGATGTTCTCCCTGAGTTCTTGCGTAACCGCTTCGTGGAGGCAGCACTCAGCTATGTGGCGTGCAATTCTGAGGGTGAGCTCTTGTGCCGCAACAATGACTGCTGGTGTCGATGTTCCGCCAAGTTCCCTGACTGCAACTGCCCATTCTTGGATATCAGAGCCATGGAAGAAAGCCTTCGGAAGATCAGGGAGGCCTGGATCACCTTGAACAATGACTTTACTGAGTCAGGTAAGGATTTTGCCATACTCTTGTGTCTGGTGCTAACAATAAGTTACTGTTAGAATTTTGTCAGAAGCAATTAGTAGTACAAAAAGCATAGTACAGCAGGGCATTCTTTGAATAACGCTTAACCTGAGACATGAACATCATACTGCTTTTGGGAAACTGGGACTGAACTTCTAAAAACATGGCCGCAGGAAGACTTCCAAGGCTTTTTGTAAACAGTGAGGAGAACACTGACACTGTAGCACTCAACATCTATTTAGCTGTGTTGTAGAAGTGCCTTTGACAAGCCCGAGTCTTCTGCGGTAGTGCTTGCTGCTGACAGCTGATTGATATAGGTGCTGCGTTCCCACATCTTTTTCTCAGTTTTCCTTCACCAGGTCTCTCACACTTTGTAAACAGAACATCTGTCAGCATTCTGCATCACTCCAGAGAGCATAGTATGAAATGAATGTGCATAGCAAAGGGCACTTTAATTACTTTGAGCCACATTTAGAGAAATCTTAAGTTTTATATCAACTCTTACATGGAGAGAGTTCTTCGTATTAAGTCTTGTGCATGTGATTATGCTGAATTTCTGGGTGACTCTTTCAGGCTGGTGAATGATACGCAGGCATGCCTCTGATGTTGGCAGTTTTTTTCCAACAAAATTCCCCAATGGGAGGTTTTTTTTGTTGTTTTTATCGTATCTACACTATCATCACTACACACCGGCACTTTCCTTTAGGCAAAAAGAAAATCATAGGACAGAGAATGCAAACTGTATCATTATGCAGACTATGTATAAAAATAAAAGCATAGCATAAAAACAAGAAACAATAGAAAATACGGTTTAGACCAGGGCTTGCAAAACAAGAACCCATGGTCTTGACCCCATGAGAGGATGCTTGATTTACAAATGGAATTGTGAGAGAAACTCTCAGTCTCCTTTTTGTTGTATTGACTCCCCTTTTTTGTTTTACAAATTAATATTAGAAATGCTGCTAACAATGAAAACAAATTTTTAATTTACGGCAGACAACCTTATCCAGAGTGACTTACATTTATTATATTTGTGCAACTGAGCAGATGAGGGTTAAGTGCCTTGCTCAAGGGCTGGGGCTTGAACCCCTTACCTTCTAATCAATAATCCAACACCTTAACTATTGAGCCACCCCTGCCATGGTTTCTTTTGTGTGCTAATGTACTATATAGCTGTGTCCGAATTTATTGGTTGCATCCTTCAAAGAATGCTGTCTATATGGTCTACAAAGTGGTATCTTTCAAAGACCTGCATAGGCTACAAAGGCCGTACAAAAATAAGACGGTCTTCAAATGTAGCCTCTAAATTGGGACACAGCTTATATTTTGATGATATATTTTGACATACTGTATTACTGTGAAATACAATCCAGCCACATTCAAATGTAGAGTGTACATGCTATTCTAGTATAAAAGGTTTGCTAGTATAGAATCATGGGCAAATTTCCCTTTCCTTCTACCTCCTCTAAACAAACTAGCAAAAGCACATATGTATGTACTATTCTAGACTTTTATTAAGTTCTAACACTAACCAGGTTTCCTATTACAATTAGTGTCTGTATTTTTTTTTACCTTCCCATGTAGCCTTTAGGTGGTTTAAATTCAATGTATAGGCCAGTGACTTGGCTCAGGTTAGAAGTCAAAATACACCTTTAAGTTTTATATTTGTATTTATCAGGGGTTGTCAGGGGTTTCCTGGTCCTCACCAACTATAAACAAACCTCATGTGACCCTCCAAAAAATCTGTAGCCATTTTTTCCCAATGAGCAAACCAACATTCAGAAACCAGGTTGAAAAAATGTTTCCTAATTTCACAATCATTAAGAGAGTAATGAACAGCCAGGAGTTACTAATGAAATGTACAGGAGTAGTTCATAATCAAGAAGTGTGACTGGCTAGATAAAAGCAAAAGTTTTGGCAGTTTGGTGCACTGGAGCACTCAGGTGTGTGTCAAGAAGAAAGGTCCTCAGAGAAGCAATCAGTCTTCAAGACTGCCTTCCTCGAAGTGGGCATCCCAGCAAATTCAGTCCAAGGTCAGACTGTTTAATGCTCAGAGATATATAAAAAAAACAAGAGGTACATCATGTGACCTACAAGACTCTGTGAGCTGAATAAATGTTTATGTTCATGACAGCGCAATCAGAAAAAGACTGAACAAACAACTTAAGTTTTCACAACTGCCCTTGGACAAAAGTTCTGATGTCCTTTGGCCTGATGAGACCAAGCTGGAGAAGTTTGGTCATCATGCACAGCAGCATGTTTGGTGACAGCCAAACACAGCATGTAACCACAAACACGCCTTACCAACTGTCAGGCACGGTGGTGAGTGGGTGATGATTTAGGCTGGTTTTTGCTGTCCACTTTAGGACACTTTAGGCTTGTTTTACAAGAACTCCACTTTATATCAGAATATTTTTGGCACAAATACGAGGCCATCTGTCCAGCAGCTTAAGCTGGGCCAAAATTGGGTCATTCAACATGACAATGATCCCAAGCGCACCAGCAAATTGACATCAAATGGTTAAAGAAGAAAAGAAATCAAGATATTGGAATGCTCAAAGTAATTGATAATAGAATGTCCAAGTCTAAACCTCAACCCCAGAGATGCTGTACAACGGAATGCCCTCAAACATCGAGGAACTGAAGCAGTGCTCTGAAGAACAGTAGGCCAAATTTTCTCCAAAATAATGTGAGTGACATGACATCTCACAGAAAACACTTACTTCAGTTATTGTTGTTAAGGTACTTCTACATGTTACTGAATTAAGGGATTTCTGAATATTGGTTTACTTTTTGGGGAAAAAGGACTATATACTGAAATCTGATGTGGTTTGTTGTTGTTGTTGTTGTTGTTGTTGT
>JANCOA010000047.1:16996448-17014852 GCA_024363135.1 Leptodoras oyakawai
GCCGGCTGGGCACCGGCTCCCCCGTGACCCCGTAACTGGGAATAAGCGGTACAGAAAATGACTGACTGACTGACTGAAATACAGCATGATTTTGAGATGTCTAGACAAAATGTAAAACATTCTTCACTAGCATTTTCTCTTCACTACATTTAGGAATCCACCACACAGCAAAGCAATACAGATAGAAAATCAAGAAGCTGAAAAAGGATTACAATAAAATAAAAGAACAATCAACCAAAGAGGATCTGATCACAGAACTGGCGTTGCTATGCATCACTTTAGAGTTCCTACTGGCTGTGGAAACAAACAGAAAAAGCCCTTGAATGTATGTAGTTCTCAGGAGAGCTCCCCAGTGGGTAGTCCCTAGAACTATTTGGTCCAAAAGTGGCCAAATGTGCCCATTCCCAAGACCCTTTAAATAGGAGGTTTGCAACAAAAAAGGCAATTTGTGCCAGATCAAATGCAGATCAGGATGATCTTCTGTTCTGACCACAAAGATGGGAGCAGCCAAAATACAAAGAATTTCTCTTCCATCGGTTGATGCAAAGGCTTCACTAATGGCACTGTTGTATATTTTTCATCTGACACACTTCCTACATTACTTTTTTATTTTCTTAAAACTTATGCCATGTTCTTTTTCCCATTCACTTGTATATTATCCTAATATGTCTTATGTGTATTTCTTGTGGTTCACATTCACCTAATGTAATTGCATGTTGTATCATTTCTGTTAACTCACTGACCATATCAAAACAGAGAATCCATGAATGATGTTTAACACAGTTCAAAAAATGTTTAAATAGACTTAATGCCCTGTTGTAGTTTATGTGTTCCTTTAAAAGCATTTTTATTATATAAAAAATAATCAACTGATGGAAAAAGCAAGAGGAGTTGGCATACAGCCATCCTTGGATGCAACACAGACATGTGAATCAATAAGCTGACAGAGAACTGACAGAATGACAGACGAGCCCTGGCAAGCTGAAGGACATCAGTGAAAGAAGGCGAGGAGTGGAGCTGTGACTGATCATCTGACCACTAGCTTTAATGAGTTGTAAATTATTTCACACAAGAATGCAGTTTCATTGGGTTAAATGGCAAAAAGCAGCACTCCACAAATCAGTTTCTCACTTGAGAAAATAAGGTCTGATAGGCGCAGATGTACCTAATCAATATGCGCCATCTGAATTTTTGATGTCAACTAATCTACAGCTAAACCTATTGGAAAACAAACCACTCTTTTTCATTGATTATTGGCACTTTCAGTTGAACTGATTAAAATGGACTGACTCATCGTTTATGTTCAAAAAAGACTTTCCTCTTTTCAATCTCAATGAAGCAAAGTAATGATGCATTAAGAATGCCGTAGCTCTAGAGATGAAGGCATAGGAAGCGATAAGAGCTGTGCAGTATAAGTGATGTGACTTGTGTGAGAAACACATGTGGATCCCATCTGAAAATAATGAAAAAAGGAAAAAAAATATCTTTGATATCTTTGTCTGTTGCCCCAGGCTATGAAGACAAACTCTCTATAATGGCTGAAGTCCATTTGAAGCTTAAAGAAGGAGATGGTAAAAATTCCCTCTGTGCATGTGGCATTGAAATGCTTCATTTCGCAGGATCCCTGGTGTTCGTTTGTGCGTAAGAAGACAGACATAATTATTTTGTTGGTCCACTGGGTGAGATGTGATATTAAAGTGGGGTTAGGAATTCATAATTTTTAAGGCAGGCAAGTTGGTGTACGACTAGCAAAAGTAATTGTGGCAAGCTGTTTTTAGAAGCAGATTTACAAGCAGAGAAAATATCAATGGTGCACTATGAAATGGTAGTTGCTGTGATTATCCCAGAACAACATGTCCTAAAGATCATTTCAACTAGGGTCAAAAGAAGATCTCACTATAATCCAACATGCCACAAAGAACCAAGAGTCAAGCAGAGATCCCTCCCAGCATTATGGCAATGCCTGAGGAGGAAGACTAACAGGATCTGAGAATACCCATCCTCACGATGAGGAAGCAGCAGGGCATATTCTCATGCCAGTGAGTATGACATCATCATTAGGGAACCTATAGAGACAATTAATGGTTGACTGGTTAGGAGCAGACTGTCCTTCCTGCTGTTCCTGGGTTTTTAGGCTCTAATGTAGCCAGTGCATGAATACAGTAAAGCACATTACATCATCTCTGGCTCATGTGTTTGCAGCTTCTGCTATAGCGCAGCCTTGTCCACATCCTGATTGGTGATTTCTAATTAGCTTGTTCTCATTTATACTCAAATTTGCCTTCAATGTCTTCTGAATACCATTTGGTTGGTGTCCTTGGAGTAGTTATAGATCATTTTGTAATGAATGAAAGTGCTCTCTCTCTCTCTCTCTCTCTCTCTCTCTCTCTCTGTCTGTCTCTGCATCACCATTTGTATTGTGCCTCTTTGCCACATTTAACATTCCTCAGGGTTTTCTTCCAAAAAAGAAATTCAAAAGAGGTAAACCCAATGGAGGCTTGTGGTGTTTCACATACTGAAACAGGACATAGGACAGGAGAATGTCTCAGTTGGTGCCTTACTCATGTACTACCCAAGGCAATGTTCTCTTCAAGGCTATGTCTAGGCATACATCCTGATTTACCTCATCTACAACAGACAACAGAGACCAGACATTAACTTCAAAAGAAAATCACCCATGGTCAGTTAAAAGGTATGAATTCACTAGCAAGATTTCTATGATGTGGGCTTTTGGAGGGTGATTTTCTTAATTATGATTACCAGAATATATTAATGTCCTTGGACCTATTTCACCAGTGGCTCTACCATGTCCATTCCTACCCTTGCAAAGGGCCAATCTCTCTAGGGTTTTGTGCTCCTCTGGCAGTTTTGGCCTGACAAACACATCCATAGTTACCCACTCAGTTACCTCACCATCCTGCACTCTGCCCCTGAGCCATGTGCTTCTCTGCTGTTCACAACACCAGCGTGGCAGCAATGCAAGAGGAATGCTGTAATTTTGGCAGTGACAGAGAGTCAGGAGCTTCTTTAAGCCTTCTTAGGAGGCCTAATAATTTTTAAACTGTAGAAAATATATTGCTTTATTCTTTGCATCTGCCTCTGTTTTCTTGATTGCATCCTACTCCCACTATGAACCACAATCACTATGTGATTTTTTTTCTTTTCAATCACATTTCCTTCTCTGTCTGAGCTGCACTTCCCAAAGCCTTCACTGGATCCTTATTACTATCATTAATGAGAAACTGACTTCCACATAGGTTTGATCAGTCAATCAGATTGATCTGTTTCAGGCAGGTGGGGAGAATTTATTGGAAACGACATTGACCAAGGCCTTCTCTGCTCTAATTGTCAGCTTAAGTACATCATCATGGATTTCCTGCACTGTGTTTTTTTGACATTACAGGATTGAACTCTATTGCAATCATGTCATGCAATTCTATTGCATTCTATAACATGAGCTTAGTATGTATATGTGTATACATACTTATACAAACATTCACTCTCAATATCTAATCCGCTTATTCTACTACAGAATCATGGGGAGCTGGAGTCTATGACAGTGATCATTGGGTGAAAGGATGGGAAACATCCTGGCCAAGTCCCAGTCTGTCATAGGGCAGACATACAGATAGACACAGGAGGTAGCCCATGCAGACAATGGCAAAATATGCAGAAAGCCTCTGGCTGCCCAGCCAGGGAATCAGACCCAAGGGTAGCACTGTCACCTCACAGCAAGAAGAGCTTGGGTCTGATTCCCTGGCTGGGCAGCCAGAGGCTTTCTGCATATTTTGCCAATGTCTGAAATGTCTATATAAAAACACCATTAAAAAAAAAAAGAAAGCCTACATGAAAGTTACATGTGGAGTCTAAAAAAAGAAAGGATTTAACTTCCATGCCAAGCTTGAAAGCAAAGCTTGTGGACAGATTTGCCAGGTTTCAGTAAAATTCCTATCCTTACATTTTAAAAATTTCACAAAATCTTGAAATGAGCCCAAAAATCTAGGCACTGGAAAAAGGACACACATTTGTGTGGAAAATAAGATAAAATAAGTGGTGCACACACATTGCTGATGTATTTCTAGAGCTGCTGCTCCATTTAGCCCACATAGATCACAGGAATTATATCTCTACTGGGTCTCAAAGTACAAATATTTGAAGCACAAAATAGACATAGATACAGATTGGGGCATTATGTTACACCCAGTATCTATAGGTTGTATCAAATTTTGTAAGGTAGACATTTTCAGTGTGAATTATACAGAGGATTACCAAGAACATACTGTTCCAACCATCCCCAGTGATCATCTAATGTTAACTAAAATACAATAATAGATGTGGAATTTATTTTCTTCTAAAATATCTCAAATGTTTTTACCCAGTATTTCTTTGATGTTTCTTTGACGTGGGTGAAACCAGAACCTGTGAATATTCCTCATGGAGTGAGTAGGAGGAATTCAGCCTAGAAGATACAGTCAACAAGAGACTCGCACTGCATTAACACTGCCCATGCAGTGCAGTGCTGCTGTGTAACTTTCTATATTTCTCTACTCAGCAGTGTGTGTTCTGTGTTTGGCATGCTTCCAAGCAGCTCTTTGATTCTTGTTTATCCTGTTCCATTGCCCTGTTGTTTCCTGAGCCTTTAGCCAGTTAATATTCTTTGCACAGCATCCCTATGTAGTATTCCAAGTTAAAGTGCCCTCTGTCTGCTCACTCCAGTCGTTGCCTTATATACCAGCTGTGGCTATTTTACTGGTAAAAAAATATTTAAATTAAATATTATTTTTATGTAATCATTTTTAATGATTTTTAATAGCAATGATCAGAGGCATTACTTGATATATTATCAATCCATTGTTGATGCAAATGCTTTTTTTTTCAATAAGACATGCATGAAGGATTAAAAATCCTTCCTAAGAGACATAGCTAATTAGCTTGCTGTTGTTCTGTTTATTAGTAGCTGATTCCCTTGTGGATAGTGTAGGTGTTTCAAGCCAGCTAAGCAGATACTGGACCAGACATTTTCTCTTTTCCATTGCCATCTCATTTTTCTCAGATTTATAGGTTTTACATTCATATTTTAATGGAGTTGTCACAAACACAGTAATTCTGGATACACTCCAGAATCCACAGTTATAGCGGCAGAAGTAACAAATCATGCCAGGTAACATGACAAATGTTTCGGTTTCTAGCTGCGTTTCACAGATCAGACACCTGTCTATTTAAACCAGCATTTAAATCCACATCAGCTCAGTGAGACATGTGAATTACACATGCAAAAAACCCATCCATCTTGCTGTGCATGGGCAATATGATACATGCCATATCTCACAGCCAGGATGAATTATGTCTTAGCTCAGCAGCCATGGTACTGGGCTTTTTTCATCAATTCTTTTTATATATTGTAATTGTTAAAAGATTTTGAGAACATGAGCAATGTTAAACTTTTTTGACTATGCATACAAGTTTTTAATTTGTTTTTAATGGAAAATAAAAAAATCAAGTCAGGTGTATTAGTTAGTAGTTGAGCCATGTTGCATATTCATGTTAAAGAGTGTTATGTTATGTTCATCATGTACATTCACTAAACTGGGTTATAAGAAATGGGACAGGAACATAAACATGTCCTAGAAGATAGGAAAATGCTTTCCTTTCCTAATGTTTTCACATTATGTTTGTGCAAAGAAAATGCGTCAACACAAGCACAATTTTTGGACCAATGTGGGTTGGAAAATCAATGCAGCAGCAGATTTTGAATGTCATACCCCCTGTTGTGCCCACATTGGCACAGGCACTCTTATTTATGACCATGCAAATAAAAAATATTGAGCACAAATCAGAAAGAACAGGCTTTCTCCCAAGTAAATAAATAATCTGCCAGTGTTATACAGCAAATTATGGTAGAGTTGTTCAGATAGCACTATTCAGTGATGAAAGACAGTAGTAAACTGCAACACTATGGTGTGATAGATGGTAAGTCTATGCTCTCTGGACATTCATCTCTCATATGTAAGAATGGAGTTAGACTAATCTCTGTTGGGAAACTGTAAAAATTTCCACTGTTAAAAAAAGTGTGTGTTCACGAGTTTTTTCACTGTCTTGAACTGACTTTTCAAATCAATTCACTGAACAATTATACTCCATTTCAATGGTAATTATTAACAGTTGCTCTAATTCTGCAGTATGTTTTAATAAATGCTACGAAAAACAGGCTTTAAAAAAAATTATTTTAGTCTATTTTAAATACATTTAAATAAAATGCACAAAGAGTCCAGTCCAAACTAAACAAACCAACCAATATTTCCTGTCAGTCCCGGAACAAAAGAACCTATAAATAGAAAAAAACAAATGGAAGTAGGCGGGACTAAACGAAACAAGAAACGGAAATTGGCATGATCATGCGAGTTACTAACAATAAGATGATAATAAAATTATTATCACAACTACAGTACAGGTCAAAGGTTTGGACACACCTTCTCATTCAATGCATTTTCTTTATTTTCATGACTATTTACATTGTAGATTCTCACTGAAGGCATCAAAACTATGAGGTGAAATAACTGAAAACATGTTTTATATTCAGTTCAAAATAGCCCCCATTGCTCTGATTACTGCTTTGCACACTCTTGGCTTTCTCTCAATGAGCTTCAAGAGGTAAAACTTTTGTCCTCTACTGTATATGTGATCAAGTCAACCAGTAGTGACTGTTGAAATAATGAGCAGAATGAGCATCAGGATCTTTTATGATTTCAAGAGAGTTAACTGTAAATCTACAGTTGTAAAGTGATGTTTTCCACAGAAAAAGACATAAACTGTTGTCATTACAATGCCTGGCAAAAGTTATGGAATCATCAAACAGAGGATGTTCACCCATCTTTTGTTCTTTGTACAAATAAACAAATATGGCCTGAAACAGTTTTTGTTTAATACCTGAACTTTCTGGCTTCGTGAAATGGCATTTTTTTCAGTCATTGATTGTTGACCAAGTCATTGATGTTTTAGGCATGAACTTACCTAATGAAAAACAATATTCTCCATCAAGCTGGTTCCAACTTTCTCTAATAACATTGGCTTTGCAGGACGGAGCTGGCCATGTCATTGAGTTGATATTCATTCATGAAGAAAGGCTTTCACGTTCTTTGTGGCATCATCATCCTGAAAAATTACTTAATCATTGCCAAACTTATTTATTATTGATGCAATGAGAAAAGTGTCCAAATCACAGCGTACACCTGTGCATTGACTAATCTCCCTCTCCCCACATCAGAAATGGGTGGGGAAATTTAATTGTTTTCAGAATTTCATCAATGCAGATTTATCATTGAATATCACTTTCATCCAATCATCCACAATCCATGATTGTTTCCCTTTAGCCCAGTGTAGCCTTGTTTTCTTCTGTGTATGTCTATCCTGAAGCTTTGATGTCTTCCTTGGTCTACTCATATGTTTTCCTTTTATAGTTTACATAAAAGGAAAGCAAGTTGTGTCCAGACCTAGCATATTAGCAGTTCAATAGCAGTGTGTCTATCCAACAATGTAGGGGAGGACTCTCTGCAAGGTAACTGGCATGGATTTACCAGAGGGAATAGCAAATAGGGCAGTGAAGGGATTAGGGCCCAAACTACTTAAAACTGTTTCAGAATGTAAAACCTTTGGACAAAACTTCCATAAGTCTGGGACATGTCCAAATCATATGCACATGGTCAGCACGAGTAAAGCTTGTGAGACTCTCACAAGTGTTACATCTACCTGGAAAAATGTTTGCTAACCTAGCACTGATGAAGTGTGATTTATGGACCACTTCACATTGTAAAAAACCTTGTCTGCCACAAATAGAAGATGAGTGGACTTTCTTCATCATTTGAGACCACTGATAATCTGACATGGTATTACCCAGGTCATGTTCCAATGACTTTTTAGGAGAATCAAAGGGGCAATTTGTATCAAGTTGATTAGACCATAACAGGCAAATTTGCTCAATGTGGGATTCAGATGAATCCACATGATTCTCAATGTGTGTCACTGTCAGATGACTTCTACTACTAGTCAAGGCATGTAGTAGAAGTAAAGGTCTCAATATGTGGCCAGGAGGATCACTGACAGAGAATTTGTTAGAAACCCAATATAAAAGCCTAGCAGTAGTATTGAAAATTAGGTAAGGCAAAGCCATTCCATCCAATTTGGGAAGCTGGGGAATAGATTTTGGAGGCATCTTGTTCCTCCATCCTAGCAGCCAATCCAAATGTAAAAAGGGTTTTTTTAAATAAAAATATTAGTATGTTGAAAAAGATGAAAAAGATACATGAATACAGATACATTAGCAGGTACATGATAACCATGCAGGATAACCATCGTGATGAAATTAGCTTGAAAAGCAAGAAATAAGGTAAGGGAGGACCAAACTGACAAATCAGATTTGCATTGGTCCACAAATGCCTGAAAATTATTGTTAAAAATATTTAGCGAACTGGTAAAGGCAATATATATTTAAACCCAAATATTTAAACCCATCTGGTGCAACTTTAAATGGAAATATTGACAGGGGAAGTAATGATGCGGCCCAGTTGATGAAAAATAGTTCACTTTTTTTGTAAATTAAATTTTCTTTTAAATTGCTCTAGGGTTTCTCATATGGTAGGAAGAGAAGAGGCAGGGTAGGAAATGTATAAAAGTACATAATCTGCATACAAGGAAAGTTTATGGATATGGTCACCCAACTGTATGCCTTTGAAATTTCTTATGATTGCGAAGCAGTATAGCTAGAGGCTCAATGGCTTGATTAAAAACAAGTGGCGAAAGAGTAAATCCCTGGTGGGTACCACATTCAAGAGAGAAAAAGAAGTACCATTTACATTTGGGCAAGTGTACAAGAGATGGATCAAGCGTATAAAATTAGGATCAAAGCCAAATTTCTTCAAGATAAAAACAGGTACCACCTTTCCACTGTATCAAAGGCCTTTTCCACATCAAGGGACACTATTTCAGGAATGTCAGATGGTGGGAAATGTAAAATATTAAGAGTCTCCTATTGCTGAAAAAGAGTGAATAAATCCTGCTTGATCTGGCACAATTATTGTTGACATTGGTTCAAGATGGTGACATAAGACATTAGCTAGAATTTTAACATCTAGATTAAAAAGAGAAATCAGCCTATAACTACTACATGTAAAGGGATCTTTACCCTTCTTAAGTATGTCACTTCTTAGAGGCTGTACTGTAGATAGTGTGAGGGATAGCCCACTAGTAGACATTATAGCACTTCATCAAATATGGAGCTAACAAATTGGAAAAATGCTTTATAAAATCCACCTTAAAACTATCTGCTCCAGGAGATTTGCCAGTATGTAAAGAATGTATTGCCTCTTGTATCCGCAAAGCAGATATAGGGCTTCACAATTTTCTGGAGAATGCTACATCACTTTTAGGGTAGATCAGTGGGTCAAAATAGTTATGAAGTTCTTGAGATATTTAGATAGGATGGGATGTATGGGTGATTTCGACAGGATGGGATGTATGGGTGAAAATGTGTCCAAGCCAAATATCACCACCGATATACAGTAATAATCACCATCAATAATTATACAGTACAATGGTCATCCATGAAAGTTACAAAAGACCTTAATAAAAAATTAGACATCACCCTGTGTAGGAGAATGTACAGAGACTAGCATCACTGGTGTGCCGTGCAATACACTGGGCCCTTATAAACCATTAGGATCCACAACTGAATTTGTCAGTTCAAACACAATGTTTTTGGGAATAATGATTGCAGCCCCTCTAACCCTAACAGAGAATTTAGAGTTAAGAAGTGACCCATCCAAGCCCTTTTGATATGAGTTATCTCTGAAGATCAAAGATGGGTTACTTGTAAAAAGAAAATGTTGTGAATGTTTCAATATTTTGTTCATTTTGATTGAGTTATTCATCCCTTTGGTATTGCATGAAACAAAATGCAGTGTTCTGCTAAAACAGAAGATAAAAGAAACAAAGAACCAAGTAAACAAAAGCAAATAAAAATGTGAACATGCCTTAAATAAATGTATGGTTGGGGGATGCCCTATAAGCATTTTAGCTTGTTGCAAGGGGCTCATGACCACTAGGGACTTGACCCCCTTACAAATTGTAATATAAAATCCCCTTTAAAAACTACACATGGCCCAGTCAGAATGAAGCCTGCCAAAAGCTACCTGAGCAAACTTTTAGTCTGTAATAATGTGTCATGCCACTTAAAGCAAAAGGTGCAGGGTCTCTGTTGGTACCTCAAATAATGAAGGCTACAGCTAGGACTGACAACCTGTTTATTTAGTCAAGCCTTTTGTCACTAGTTGTTTGGATGGTTTGTGGGCATAGAGTGTTCTGATAAACTGGGATATATTGTAGTAGCATTTTAAGCTTTCTGTTCAAAGATGAGATAGAAGAAATATGGTGGTTTAAGTAGTCTAATAGTGTCAGTAAGTGAACAGGATACATTTTGTATTATTGGTCAGATTAGAGCATAATGTCAGATGATTTTTAGCAACTGATTGCAGTTTTATTAGTTTTTATTATTCGTGTTCATTTTCATTGGATGTGATGCATGTGAGTACAGTTGGTTGGCAACTGCAATGCAGATTTGTCTGAATGCAGATAGAGAAACATGAAACCTAGGCTGTTTCACTTACTCTAGCTCTTATCTTGGTCATTCCTATCTTGATCAAACTCTTGATTGCACAGAAAACAACTAGCATCATTAAGTGTAGTTTATTTTGATATGTTTTATGTTGTGAAGCCATAGGGACTTGCTGACTCATTCACCCGAGAAGCAAGAATGTGAATTTGGATGCACAGTCTGTCTGTGAGGTTCTTCTATGCTTAAATTTGTAAAATTAAAAAAAAAACACATCATTGCATTCTTCGTGTATTAAAAAAAATCTTTGTAAAGTCTGTGAAAGCTATCAAACAGCAAACTGCATTTGATAGCAAACATTTGTTCCTCTTCAATGGCATCAATCTCAATTTCATGTGCCTTTTCAAAATGTGGGTTCTCAAAGAGTGTCTAAACCCCTATCCCCCGAAATGTTGTTTTCTTTATTACAAGAAAACAATGTATCAAGTTCCTGAGTTAAGACATGAATTAATTATTGATCACAGGAAAACAAAGTTTCTGCATTTCATGAAAATGACATAAATAACTTCTCAAGAAAAGAAGACAAATGACATGTTATGAGAAAATGGAATCTAAATTTAAATGAAAAGTGATGGCATCTCAGGGCTTCTATATAAAGGTGAAAGATCTCTCTAACTTCTTCAAAACAAGACGAATGTTTATAGTCTGTGTGTGTTTAGCTAATAATAAGCTGGTTTCAAGTCACACTGTTATTTTAATTTTGATAGGAGAGAGAAGCAATATGAAACATAAAATTTTACAATAAGCATTAAATAATAAATATCGTTAACATGTAATCAATTAAAAACATTTAATAGTTTATAACTGAGTATAGGGTAAGTTTTAATTTAAAGTTTAAATTAAAAAAGTTTAATGCTTTTTATTTGTCTGAAGTGTTTATCTGAATTTGTGTAAAGACAATAAAATAATCACTTCTATCATTTATTTCCCTGTATTTCTGTTTTTCCACTTCTAACATTTCGATCGTTGCATGCACAAATCCAGGTCACAGGAGGCAGGGTTATACTAATGAGTTTGAAAACTTAAGGTTTAAACCCCATGTTGGATAATGAGAGATGTCCTGAACCTCGACAATGGATGGGGGGGATGCATCGCAGCAAATCCTAATCACGCCTAGTGCACCAAAAGGGTTAGAGCTGGTCCTGTGAATAACAAGTACAGTGATGATAAATCAAATACATTCAATGTATTAATACAGATGATTTAACAGTTACAAAATGGGAAGAGGAAAGGTAAAGTAATAGAAATAAGAAAAAAATGCACCAAAGTTCAAATTTAGTTATCGTGCCCACATTACAGTAAAAGTATGAGTACAGGATGAACAAATATGAGTAGCCTTTTTTGCCTTGGCATCAGATAAGAAACAAATAATATGAATAGAGAAGAACTGTTTTTTACTAATGAACTTAGATGTATGCATGTAATGTTTGGCAAGAATTATGAGATGAATCAGAAAATACTTTTCACTTTCATTCCTTTTAAAATGATTCCAAACACAACATTCTTATATTGGAAAAAAAAGTCTGTATTGATATAAGAGTTAAGAAAGCAGGTTTACTCGACTCAACATCAATGTGTAATGCCCAACTTCGTGGCACTTTTGTGCTGACCAATCACTGATCATCACTGTTTCTCAACAGCCAATCATTGATCACCACTGTTTTTCCCACCCTTGCACTTCTTCATTCTTCTTCTTCAAAAAAAACATTTTAAATTATTTCAATACTTAAATTTTTTATCACCAGGTGATCACCCTTTCTTGCATGACTACTCACGGTCACTGCTTCTTTTTGTCTGAATTCTTGATATAAAGTCTGGTACTTTGTAAATGTTTAGTTTGTACATGGTGACATGACCAAAGTTGTCTTTCTATAAGAAATAAACTATTTAAGAAATGAATATTAATCTTTTATTTTTTATTCTCATTAAACTGTTCTATTCTAGTCCAGGTCAGTATCAGACAATCAGCAGTAGTAGTAGTAGTTCAGAGATAGGTGATGTTAGAAGCCCTCAGGTCACGCCCACTTCCTCCTCTCGCTCTACTCCCGTCACACGTTCTTCTAGCCCCGCCTTCTAAACTTTCACCTCTTCCCTCATTGGTGTCTTCCGGTCTCTACTTCCAGGGTCCTTTTCTTTAAATATTTCCCGTTTCCCCGACTGGCGTTGCGAAATATTGTTGCCCTGTCACGTACTGAGCGTTTTCTCCTTTTGCAACCTATCAACCTACATCCGTCTCTAGTTCTCCCGTTTTTCGTCTCCGTTGCGTGCCTGTGGTGAGTGTGTTCCTGTATGCATGCGCTTTGGGTGTGAGTGCTTGTGTGTCGTACGCTTTATTGTCCAGTGCTCCGTTTGTGATTTGAGTTATTCTTCCAACTTCCCTTTCCTATGTGTGTAGGAGCTATTCCGTTTATTTTGCAGTGTGTTGAGTTGGTCAGTTGCGGCTTATTGGCTGGCAGCGCTCGCGCGCTGGTTTATGTTCTCCTTTCCTTTCTTTTGTATATAGCTTACTAACTTCACTGCGTGCTGTCTCTGCCTTCTCACATACTAATCAGCGGTGTCCCGGACCCCTCTCTCTCCATCTATCCTTAGCTGCCTTTCTCTCTAGCTCTCTTTCCTCATCCACGCTCACCCGGGATCGCCTCGCCAGTCACAATCCACTCCTTCTCTCTTCCCTCCTTTGCTCACTCCCTTCCGTCCCTCTCTCTCTCTTTCTCCTTCCTCCTCCCTGTCCCTCTTCTCTGTTAGGGACAGTTTCTAGGCTCTCCTTTCCCTCTGTTCTCCTTTATTTCTCCTCCTCAGTTTGTTGGGGCTGTTTAGTTTATCCTTGCCTCTCTAGTGTGCTTATTCTCTGCAGGTCCACGGTCCCGTTCCTTTTCCCCGGCCTGCCTGCCTCCTGCCTGCTGCCTGGAGAGCCGCCTTTCTGGTTCATCCGTCCCCGGCACTATCCACTCTTAGCATACTCATCCATCTACTCTCCTACAGTTGCTCTCAATAAACTGTCTGGTTACCGCATCTACGTCTCCTCAGCCTCTTTTAACCGACTGCATAACAGAATATTTCGCCACCAATATGGAGACAGCGGAACAAATCTTCCGCAGACTTTTGGAGCGGTCTGAGGCACAGGGACATCTCCTCGCTACCCTCACTAAGCAGGTCCTGAGGATCTCCGCAGAAGTCCCCGCACCTCAGCCCCCACCTGCTACCGCCTCTGAGACCCTCAAACCGATCACAGAGCCTGAACGCTACTCAGGTAATCTGGAACAATGTGCAGATTTTTTGCTAAAATTCTCCCTCTTCCTCGAACGGCATGCTCCAGACCACTGACTCTAACACCATCGCCCTGCTCATCTCACGCCTCTCGAGCGACGCGTCTTCCTGGGCTACTGCTGTCTGGAACGCCAAGGGTCCTGAGTTCCAGTCCCTTTCAGCCTTTACCAAGGCTTTCCGTAGCACCTTTCATCACCCACGGCAGGGTCTCACCGTGGGCAATGAGCTACAACGACTCCAACAGGGGCGCCTCTCCGCCGCGGAATATTCCCTCAAGTTCCGCACCCTGGCGGCCGCTAGTGCAAGGCAGTACAAGGCAGGACTATCACCACAGCTTCAGAAGGTACTCGTGGGGCGTGCATTGCAACTCGACCTCGAGCAACTCATGGAGCTGACTATCGAGCTCGACCACCATTGTGCCACCTGGATCCAACACTTTCCTCCACCGAGACTGTCAAGGTCCCTCCTGTGCCCATGGAGGTGGGACGTTCCCGTCTTACAGCTCGAAAGTGCTGCGAACGAATCCAGAATCACCTCTGCCTCTACTGTGGAGCTAAGGATCACCAGATCGGCAACTGCACTCTCAAACTGCCTCAAGTCCCCAGCAAGAGTCCTGTTAAGCACCAGAGCAGGTCTGTTTCCAACCAGGTGAGCCCTAACCCTCCTACTTCCAGGAACTCATCCAAGTTAACTTTGCGAGTGGTCCTGCCCCACTCTGACCTATCTCTCTCAGCCCTTGTAGAGTCCAGCGCCGAGGGTGACTTCATTGACGCCGACATCATGTTGAAGCATAACATCTCGACCACCCTCATGCAGAAACCTCGTTGCATCACAGGGGCGGATGGGAGACCACTGGGTTCTGGTAGTATTACCTGCTGCACAGAGCCCATAACCATCTTCGTAGGGCTGGTACATCGCGAGCAGCGGACCTTCTTCGTTACCTCCACACGCTCCTCTCCCATCATCCTGGGACAACCATGGCTGCAGGCTCATAACCCCATTATCTCGTGGCGCCCATTTAACATCCTCTCCTGGTCTCCTCATTGCTTCGAGTTCGGCATCCAGCTACCTACCAGAGTCGAGGACCTACCCACCAATGTGCCCACGGTGTACCGCGAGCTCGCCCAGGCCTTCAGCGAGCACGGAGCCAACCAACTCCCTCCTCACCGAGAGTACGACTGTGCCATTGAGCTGCTTCCCGGCGCCCGGCTCCCTCGAGCTACGGCTTATCCACTCTTTTACAAGGAGACCAAAGTTATGCAGGATTACATCCAAGAGGTGCTGCAACTCGGGTTTATCTGTCTTACAGATACAGATAATCTGTCTGTTTATCTGTATTACAGGGAGCTCAACAAGGCCAGCTGGAAGTACACATACCCTATTCCACTAGTCCCTTCGGCTCTGGATCAACTACGCAGCTCCAAGGTGTTTTCCAAGATGGATTTGCGCAACGCCTACAATCTGGTATGGATTAAGGAGGGAGACGAATGGAAGACTGCATTCAGCACCACGTCCAGTCACTATGAGTATCCGGTCATGCCCTTCGGCCTTACCAACGCTCCTGCGGTTTTCCAGTGCTTGGTCAATGATGTCCTCAGAAACTACCTGGGCAAATGTGTGATCGTTTACTTGGACGACATCCTTATTTACTCTCCGGACCTCCAGACACACATCTCTGATACTACTACGGTCATCCGAACCCTGATGCGCAACGGACTTTATATTAAGGCGCAAAAGTGCGAATTCCACCGGGAATCCATTTGCTTCCTGGGGTATATTATCGGTGTTGATGGGATCAAGATGGACCCCTCAAAGGTGGACGCCATTTTGAAATGGAGCTCTCCTCGCACCATTAATGAGTTACAGAGCTTCCTGGGGTTCGCCAATTTTTTCAGATGCTTTATCAGGTCCTTTAGTCAGGTCCAGGTCGCTTTCCTCTCTCGCAAACTTTCTCCCGCTGAGCGGAATTACCATGTGGGGGATCGAGAATTGCTCTCTATTAAACTGGCCTTTGAGGAATGGAGACACTGGTTGATGGGAGCCAAGTTTGCGGTCCTAGTTATAACGGACCACCCCAATCTCGAATACCTCAAGGGAGCCCACAGATTAAACGACTGGCAGGCGAGGTGGTCCCTCTTCTTCAACCAGTTCGACTTCCTGGTCATCTATCGCCGGGGTAAAGACAATGTCAAGGCTGCCACCCTATCCCATGTCTCCGACAACTCCGATGAGTCCTCTCTCCCGGTCAAGGGCATCCTCCCCATCATCCTTCCCGGGTCTTCTGCAATGCTCTGTCCTGGGAGATCGATGAGCTCATTACCAGAGCCAATGCTAGTGCTCCTCCGCCCGTCAAGCTTCCCATACCTCAAGGGAGGATTTTTGTCCCGGATAGCCTCATCAGGGACCTTGTCATGTCAGCTCACACCAACCCTGCGTCTGGTCACCCGGGGGAAAAGAGGACCCTGGATAGGCTCAAGTCCGAGTAGGGACGTATGTGAGCACACTCATCCATCTGCTCTCCTACATTTGCTCTCAATAAACTGTCTGGTTACCGCATCTACGTCTCCTCAGCCTCCTTTAACCTACCACATAACAGGTGAAAGGCAGAAACACACAAACAGGCATGATCAAAACACAGAATGATCAAACAAAAAACTTTGCGATGAGCACTGGAATCTGTAGAACTTAAATAGGGGAATTCATTGGTGAAGGGACAGGGATTGCAAAGGTGTTTGGCCGTTTCTCTGTGCTTATAGCTGGTGAAAACTATGAAAAACTAGTTTGCCCATCCAACTAGTTTGCCAGCTAGGCAAACAGTATCAGTATAAAACAGTTTTAATGTTCAAATGAATTGTTTATTGTTTTTTTTTTTTTTGCAAATATTCACTCATGTTGAATTTGATGCCTGCAACACTTTTCAAAATAATTGGGACAAGGGCAACCAAAGACTGATCAAAAAACAGCTGTTTGGAACATTCCACAGGTGAACAGGTTAGTTGGAAACCAGGGGTGCAACAACATACTTTCTGAGGTGTATGCAAACATATTTTCAGCCCCCTCCAGTGCAGTGCCCCTATGCGTTGCATAAGCTGCATACCCCCTTTTTGCACCACTGTTGGAAACAGGTGAGTGTCATGATTGGGTATAAAGTGAGCATTCACAAGCAAGGATGGGGTGAGGTTCACCACTTTGTGAACAACTGCATGAGCAAATTGTCCAACAGTTTAAGAACAATGTTTCCCAACATGCAATTACAAGAAATGTAGGGATTTCATCATCTACAGTCCATAATATCATCAAAAGATTCAGAGGATCTGGAGAAAGCTCTGCAAGTAAGAGCAAACCCAAACCAACAATGAATGCCCATGACCTTCAATCCCTCAGACAGCACTGCACTAAAAACCTACATCATTCTGTATTAGTGATATTACTGCATAGGCTGTTTTTGGAAATCATGGACGTCGTGTCCTCCACACTGTAACAAATTGCTGTAAAAATACTGGGTATTTTGCACAGTATTGTACAGTTTTCCATTAATACAGTTGAATACTGTAAATTAAGATGTCTTTGTGGAACAAAATATTAACGGTAAGCTCCTGTAAAATGTTATAGTAAAAAGCAGTATTTTTTTTTTTTACAGCAAGTTACCTATAATCTTATGGTATAATATAGTATTTTTTTCTTTTTCAGTAAACTTTAAATCTGACTTGACCTTCGGTCTGTTTAATAGTTTATCTGAGCAAAAGAAAAAATTAAATGAAATAAAAAATAGGCCTACACATCAATGTTTGTATTTGAGATTGAGGACACTATAACAAGAAGATGAAGAATTAGTTTTCATCCTGACTCTTAAACTGAAAGCACTAAACTGGATGGAGCACTCGACCTTCTGCTTTCCTCGCCATTCTCTCGTCAACTGAACATCGCACCTGCATCCATGCTGTCCCCTGGCTTTCTTAAGAAGGTAACTATAATCTTGCAAAAATCAACATAATACTAATCTGATTTTGTGTTGGATTAACGTAATTATCTAATATACTTCCTCTAATATTACATTTTAGGTGCCTCATTGGGATTAATTCTGAGAGGGGAAGAAAGACCAGCCAGGGAAAGGTGGTGTCAAAGAAGACGGGATAGCTGGTCCACAAAAAGGCAACAATGGTGATTCCCCATGTTGCCACTCTAATAAAATATTTGATGGACTTTGAGTGGGGCTTTATTTAGCCAGTATAGGTTCATTTTTGAACCCACCATTGTTGAGATCCTGTTTGGAATGGAATGTGTGTAATTCAGTTAGTTTTTTCTTAGCTGCTATGCATTTGATGCAGTGACAACCCAACTTTTGTCTTTGGGTGAAGGGAGGAAGTAAAAACTAGCCAAAAGGTTAAATGAAGTTAAATTGGCTGAATTTGTACTCTATGCTTTGCAAACAGTCAAACCAGACCTGGTCAATTTTGACCAGGGGAGGGAAATA
>JANCOA010000049.1:470455-482817 GCA_024363135.1 Leptodoras oyakawai
ACCAAATTCGTTCTGGTTTACATCATCGATCAGCGTCATACAGAAAGCAGAAGCCTCAAAGATGAAATACCCCAAGACCATGTGATGTGACAAGCCAGACATCATTTTAATACCAAAAACACAAAAATCTTCATATACATGAACATGGTTAATATTAATTCCTCTACAGGGTGGTTGAGACGAGCAGAATTCGTCGCCGGTGCGGTATTTACAGCAGGCGCACGGTTTTCCCCGTGACCGTTAAGAAGTCCTCGTCCGTCAGAGCTCGGAGCGCCTCATCAAACATGTCCTTGGTGATAGCCTGGAGCGACAAGAAGGAGATTAAAGATTAGGAATGTAAAATATGTTAGTGTTAATATATTAACGGCTTGTCTGAGTAAAGAGTTCTTCTGTCAGAGGAAGTAAAGACGTACGGCCTCGGACTGGCCTCGCAGGTCATCAAACAGCTGCTGGTACTTCATGGCTGGAGTTTTGCCGCCTTTAGACTGGATGAGCTTCTTTAGAGCTTGAGCCACTTCCTCCTTACGCTTTCGTGCTGTCGCGCTCATGCCTACACACCAACAGGAAACAAAACAATGTAATCTCTTATCTAAGCACTCAAGTTCTGTTATCATTAACCGGTACAAATAAGGAAATATAACGGCACTGTAACGCCTCATTGCACCTGTAGTAAGGATAGAGATATCAACGAATCCTGTTCTGGGATCAGTAGCTGACTGTTTCAGCGCCTCTCGGTGCAGCCGCTTCGCCTCCTCCACGTCGATGTTCTCCACTTTGTCGGAGAAGCGGACTTTGGCGTGAGCCTCGGCGAGACGGATCAGCGACTCCAGCTGCCGGGGATAAGCAGACACCATGCCTCTGCCACTGCCGATCTTCCTCATGTCCACGTAGGCCTGTGGGTCGGAGCACAAGGAAGAGATTCATCAACTGAATTTATCTCAATAGATATGATCTTATTGCTTCCTTTCCTTCCTACTGGTTGTTTTGCTTCCCTCTATGCTTTTGTCTCGAGGTCAAATTACACAAAACCCAAAAGTCTTCATGAACTCCCATCAGTTTTAATCCCAGATCCTAAGTTAGTACGTTACATCCACACTCGTCAGACCTCGATAAGCGTCTGGCTGGCTTCTTCACTCAGTCGGGGGTTGATGTATGTGCGGGCGTAGGCGATGTAGTCCTTCAGTACAGCCATGTCCAGGTACTCCTCCTCCACCTGCTCCTCGCTCTGGTAGTACAGAGCCACCAGGTGATGCGCCAGACGTCTGTCATAGACCTCGTCCTGAGGGTCCAGCATCAGGAAGATCAGATCAAACCTGAGAGAGAGAACTGAAATGAAGTGAATCCCAGTATGTAGTGAGAAAGAATGAACTCTGAGCTCGTGTGTACCTGGACAGGAGTGTGTGAGGGAGCTGGATGTTCTCAATAGTCGTTTTCTTAGGGTTCCACTGAGACTCCACGGGATTGGCTGCTGCCAGGATGGACGTCCGTGCGTTAAGCTGACAAATGATCCCAGCCTATCATTTGGACACACAAACAAATCCTATATTGTTTTTTCTGCATCACATCAGATCACTTCTGAATTCTGCGTTCTGATTGGCCGTAGTCATTCGTTCATTCATTCATTACACAGAAAAGACATTAGAGACTATTTAGAAACACAGGACGGCCTTGCCTTGGCGATGGAGAGCGTCTGCTGCTCCATGACCTCGTGCAGCACCGAGCGCGTGCTGTCGCTCATCTTGTCGAACTCGTCGATGCAGCACACGCCGTTGTCGCTGAGAACAAGCGCTCCGGTCTGCAGCACCAGCTGCCGTGTCTCCGGGTCCTTCATCACGTAGGCCGTGAGACCCACCGCGCTCGAGCCTTTACCCGACGTGTACTGGCCGCGAGGCACCAAGTTGTAGACGTACTGCAGCAGCTGCGATTTACTCGTACCCGGGTCGCCGCACAGCAGGATGTTGACCTCGGCGCGGAAGTTACCGCGGCCCGTCTGGGTGAAGTCTTTACGCGTTCCACCGAACAGCTGCAGCAGGATTCCCTGGAGATCAAACACGGATAAGGTGTAAATTTATTATATTTTATTATAGATTAAGTAAATAAACAAATATTCAAAGTAAATAAGTTCATCGCTAAGCAACTAAGCAAAATGTGTAAATAAACAAGGATGCAAATCAAAACTCATTTTTAGATTCTATTTTCTTGCCTTCTTGATGTCCTCGTGCTCGTAGATGCTGGGTGCGAGGGCTGACGAGAGGCGCTCGTAGATATCCGGCTTGCCAGCCAGCTCTTTGAGCATCGTGGCTCGCTCCTCCGTGAAAAGCTTCTGCTCGTTCTCTTCGTCCAGCCCGTGCAGACGCCGCTCGTCCGTCTTGCGGAAGTGGATGGCGTCGATGTGGGTCTTGTACACGGATTTCACCTGGCTCTGGCGCGGGTTCAGGCGCATAGGGGCGGCTCTGTAGATACCTGTTTTTATTAAAAAAATAAAATCATTAATAATAGTAAGTAAGTTTTGCAGAACTGTGTAGGGGCGGAGCTTTAAAAGCTGAACGCACCGGTGATGTTGACACGATCTCCAGGCTGTACTTTGTCCACCAGGTCGTTGTGGGCGTACACTATGGTGGTGTGGGGGGTCTGACCGGCGGGCATGTCCTCCGGCGACTCCTGCAGCTTAATCTGGTTATTAAAGTGAAACAAAGCAGTGATCAGTAATTAACCCATATTGATATGTGCGCTATAATATATGGTTACGCCGTCTCACCATCTGTTTGTCAGAGAACACTGAGCGGTTGTGCATCAGCGCCAAGGAGTGTGTTGTGTTGCAGTTCCGACACACGGCGGGCTCGGCGATGCGGCCCCGATCCACCTCGACACGTGTGCTGAAGGCGCAAACCTGGCAGCGGAAAAACGCTTCCTGCATCTCCGGGATGAGCTGCGACGTGCGGATCACCATGCCGCTGATGGTGATGAGCTGATCGATATCTGAGAGAGAGATGTACATTAGAAACAGGACAGAGATTAACTGAGAGAAAGTCATGCGGTAACCCGGGTGTTCGGACTCACCCTCGGGGTTGAGGCTGCGCATGTTGCGGGTTTTCAGGGCGTTGTAGGGACGCACTTGTATTTGGTGTTCGAGGACAGAATCAGGGAAGCGCTCGAAGAACAGCTCGTTCACCGCCATGTCGAAAGTCGGAATTACTTCCTGTAGTCAAGACGACAATAACGTTGTTGTTTTGTTCCCAGAGCTCTTAATCACACCTGACTTTGATGAACGTGATCGAGAACTGAAATGTAACCGGGTTAATCCTTACCTGAGGATAGCAGATGAGCTGGCGGTAAAGATCGGCATCGAAAGTCTGGATATGGCCGCAGTTCACGTTCAACACGGGCTCCCCAACAACACTGATCTACAACACACCGAATCAGATCTGTGAACGCTTCAAAAATCACATCTGCACAAAGTTCTAGCAGCCTAGAGATCTTGAGTCGAAAGCTCACCTCATCCAGTTTCTGCATGTACAGGGGTTCGTTCAGATCCAGGCTCGCGTTCTCATCCTCCTGTGATGTAGGGTCGATAAACCGCTGCAGGAAACGCTGCAAAGAAAGACACACACATGGTTAACCCAAACACTGCACCTGGAGCTCGATGGTGTGAAAACGCAAATCATTCTAACATCTTGCGCAACCTGGTGTTTCCATGGTGACCACAAATACCTTTAAACCTGTTCTAAATCCCAATCTTTTTTTGGATATTTTCTAATCCTACAAACAGATTAGCTATTTTCTAATGAGGACTAAACAAGGTGAACACCATCATGTAGTCCGATAGCTTCCTTTATCCCTTTATCCACAATAATGAAGGTTGACAGTATGAAATCATCTGGCTGTACCTGAAACTTCTCCTTGCATGTTCCGACGTTGACGTCGGTTCCCCAGATGACCAGTTTCTGGCAGGTGTTTTGCTCGCTGCCTGTCGTCGCGTCACCTGAGGGCTGATGGAAAAAAGACAAAACAACAATCACACACCAAAACTAGACCTCAGGAACCCTCTGTACCGGTTAACAGACTTGCTCTGACTCACCGGCTCGGAGTTCAGGTCCACCTGCGGCGCCTTCCTGACAGATCCCAGGTCAGCCCTCTGGCGAGCCGGAGTCCCGCGACTGGGCGTGTCGTAAATCAGCGGAGAGCTCATGTCCGGTTCGCTCTGCGGGACTGGTGTAAAAAGGAGGCGTGTGTGACTGAACTGAAAGTTTCATCTACATACATGGAAAGGTGTGAATGATAAAATGGCCTTACCTGAAGGGCGGGGCATGGGGCTGGAGAACAGCGAGGTGTCCTGAGGGACGGGGCTCTGCATGTCTGTGCCAGGGGATGTGGGCATGGGCTGTAAATCTCCTGTAGAGGAATCCTGCGATCCCCGGACCCGTGGAGTCTGAGGGCCATCGCTAGCAGCTGTTTAAACACAAACACCGAGAAATTCACTACATCCTTCCAGGGCACCGTACAATAAATTAAATTATTATAGTAGCACTGCATGCAGAAACTTACGAGTGGACGGGTTGCTGCTCCTGCCGCGCTTACGTGCACTGGACGACGGAGAAGACATCTTGACCGCTCACTGAAAAACAAAAACGGTTATAGGTTTATTTATTTATTTATAGGTTGCGGAAGGAGTCTGCAGTGTCAGAGTGCATGTTTTGGCACCACTAGAAGCTCCTTGAGATAAAAATCCCCACCACGTGCTGCTACCTCAAACACAATCCATGCAGTCACAGTAACTAAGCCTGCTTCCTGACATCAGTCTGTTACTGATTGTTTTCCTAAACCAGCACAACACACAGCGGTTTACCAGGAAGGCTGGCTGAGCCTCTTTACCTTTTATCAAGTTCAACCATAAAAATTAAGCCTTAAAGGTGATAAATAGAAGAATTAACGCGCTGGAATATGAAGGTATTCCGATTTACTTTATCCTGAAGCTAGGAAAGCAGCCATGTTTGTTCACGCGCCTGACAGGAATATTACACTAAAAAGCATCGCCGCCATTTTTTTTTTTTGCTATTATACCTTATTAAGTACAATGACGTATTCACGCAACATATACATCCACAAATTGCTCAAAACACTCAGTTTAAAGTTTTAAATTCAAAATAATCATGTCTACGTACCGATAAAGTTTTCATTTATACTATTATTATGTCTTTAGAGAGACAACTCACCGTCTTGCTGACTTCTTCCCGAAAACAAACCGTATGGCGCGAAATCGCTCGCCTGACGTCGTTTTCGCGCGGAAACATCAACCAATCAGAAACCTACGCAGCGCTCATTCGTCATCATGGGGGAATCATGCGCTGCATATAAGTGCATGTGCGTTATTTTCTGAATGTACACTTCACTAGGCAGTGCGTCGTACTTTAATGTTAAAAAGAGCACCCTTTATGTCAGTTGCTTTCTTGAAAATAATCCTACCGCGTTTATAATCCAAGTGTTCGGTTTTTGACGGTCTGCCCCCACCCCTGTACAAATGGTTTCTTCCGACATGTTCGCGGGAAAAAGCTAACAGAGGACACTCAGTCACGTGACCAGGAAGTTTATAAAGACAAGGGTTTTGTTGAATGGAAATACGCGTTATTATTTTTTTATTACATTTTTTTCCCGATTAGTTTTGCATATAATTAAATAAATATGTGGTAATATGCGTGAGAAATAAAAAATAAAATCGTAAAAAAATCCAAGTTGAATCAGTCACGGAAATCCCAGTATCACGTGACGTAAACATGGCTCTATGAGGATTAAAATGTTTAAAATGTAAAAAAAAAAAAATTATATTATACATAAATATACAAGATTTTAATTGCTGTTTATGTATGTCTGTTTTGTTGTTGGCTTTTTGAACGTGTGGTGAACCCATTTGACGCATTACTGCCACCTGCTGGTGTGGCGGCGTTGCTCAAACAACACACAAGCACCAAAACCAAATAAAAAGTTCCCTGAATTTTTATATTGTATAGAAATATATGTACATATACTAAACAACATCAATAACAAGAACAATATCCTTAAACTTAAAGAATTAATCTCCCAGGATTCATGCGATTGTTGTGGCGTCTGTGGCATATCCACGTAAAAAGGTTGGCCAGGGGGTTGCTTTTCAGCTCACTGCGGATGCACCGGGTGCTTATCGCATATTCAAAGAAAACATGATTCCAAAAAGAACAGAAAGACATTGGTTTTGTGTTCCACAATATTTATTATCCTGAATACAGCCCCTGCGTCACAAATTCAACAGAACCAGAATATATATCTTATTTAAAAAAAAAAAAAAAAAAAAAAAAAAAAAAAAAGACAAAAAACAAAAAGAGGACCAAAATGTTTTTGAGATGCATTAAACTGGTGACTGGTGTTAATATTAATGTTTTGTTGTGTATCTTTGTGACTGATTTCAGGAAGAAAAGAAAAAAAAAACTTAAGCTTTCACAGCTTATTAATAAGTAAGGACTATGTACGCTAGTTGTTATTAAAGTGTACTGTTTCGGGTTTACTCAAAATTAGGCTCACGAGCAGATAAGCGATTGGAGGTGGAAGTTTATCCAGGGCTTATGGAAGTGGTGCTGTAGGTGGAGAGAGAGAGATTGAAAGAGAGAGAGCTTGGGAGACAGAGAGAGACTCATAGGATCTTCATGATGTTCAATATTTTAATGTACCTGACATCGTCTAGATTAGTTAAACGTATGGTTTGATTTAAAACAGAAAAAAATAGAAACGAACGACTACGGTCAGACAAGTGTTTTTTTTTTAAATAATAATAATAAAAAATAATAATAATAAAAAAAAAAATACACCAGCCACTCCTTTCTGATTGTTATCCTACTACTAGACTACAGGCACACTTCCAGATGTATAATCGTCACGAAGGCTTCTATCATTCAGATCATTTATTACGCTGATGTTTTTTTCCCTCTCCACACTATCCATGGTTCTCAGCTTAAAAATATCCAACTTTCTTTTTTTTTTGTGGCTACGTATAGGGTGTGTTATTGTGTGTGTGTGTGTGTGTGTGTGTTAGGGGGAATGACCAAAACTATAACATTGCCGGACATTACATTACCGTAGGAGAAATATCGGAGTGCTCGGATTTCAGGTTGCGAGCCTCGGCGCTTATATTTTCCTCTCTTTCTCAGAGAAGCTAAACTACTTTTGAAAACGTCCAATTGCGCCCCGCCGTTCGTTTGTGTGCAAGGTGAACACGTGTAATTTCTTTCCCCATCTCTGATGACATGAGACTAATAGAGTAAGGTGTTTGTTTTTTTTTTTTTTTTGTATTTTTTTTTTTTTTAAGACAGATGGTCAAAAACAATCGTTTCCGATTAATTGCTGTACGTCTGTCCTTCAGGCGGTTGAGGAAGCTTCATATTCTCTTTGGACATCATTAGACGCCGTAGCTCTTGAAGAACGACTTTAATGCTATATGAGTTTTGCCATTTTGCTAGAATTGGTATGCTACGTGCATCCACCTGGAAAACACACACACACACACACACACACACACACACAATTTTCAACATTTCTCTGAAGACAAACATTGCATACAATACATTTTCAATAGTGCTTGTCCAAGGTAAAAACTCCAGTGAGCATATATACAGGCATTTACGGTAGTGCATTACAAGCGTCTACATTGTAACTAAACCAAACAAGCAGCACAGTTCTCCCTGCATTCGCCTTCTGGTTACCGTAAAACCCCGTATATACGTGCACACACAAATACAGCCAAACGTATACGGACACCACTCCTGGTCACTGCATTAAACCAAGTACACGGCTTTCAGTTCTCCAAATTACTCTATAATGGAAGCATCTAGAAGCAAGAACAGCTTAGCCGTGCAAAGGGTAGAGCACGCAAACCCAGAGAGAAGCGCTGGTGAAGTCATTAAGCGCACAGCAGGGCAACAGATCGCCTATCCTGTGTTTCATCGTGTCCTGAACTGCCCCTGGAAGCAACATCAGCACAGGAACTGAGCATGAAATCGGCTTTCATGACTGAGCGGCGGCAAACACAAGCCTAAAATCAATAGCGTGGGTTCAATCTCTGGTAGCCTGAAGGACGAATCTGGGTTTGGTGACTGCCAGGAGAACGGTATGTCCAGTTTGGTGGGATATTGCGATAATGGTCTGGTTTTCAGAGTTTCTGCTTGGCTCCTTCGTTCCAGTCAAGCATAATGTCGTAAAACTAACTGTGAGCCATTTGGACCATCAGTACCCGACCTCACTAAAACATTTTTGAGGAAAGGGAATGAATTCCCACAGACGCACTCCAAATACAGAGCCTTCCCCAGAGAGTGTTCTGGTAGGAAAGAGCAGATCAACATTGTATTCATGGCCATGGTTTCAGAACGGTGTATTAGGGTCAGGCGTCCGCATACTTTTGGCCTGACAGCGTATGTGAACCGCAGGCTTTAACTATACGCTCGTTATACAGTTGGGTCTTTCTTTATATGCTGCCTATTTCAGAAAACACGGGTGCCTTAAGGCCAGAGGAGGACAGAACAGCTGAGTGGATAAACTTTATTTACTGACAGCGACATCCCAAAAACCTGTTTGTATGGACTTAAAAACTTTGTGCCTGACTGATTTTACAGCCCGGGGCGGTACACTGCGGGATGTCGCATGCAGTTTGAACGCAAGTAATTCAGTTCATGCAAGTCTAAACGCATTCCTCGAGTGTCTATCAGCGATTACAGGCTACGGCAGACATTCATGTTGTACTCTCAGAGGCGTGAGCTCGTACCAGAGTTCAGAACAGCTGTCAATCATCCAGGATTCATATGTCAAGCAAGATTTATTATTATTATTTTTTGGAAAATGATAATCTAATGAGTACTTACCATCCCATTGGAATTATTTATTCCATTCATGCTAATTTTTGTTACAAATCTAACAGTCGGTGGTGCTTCAGGATACTTAGGGCCGCACTCCACTTTCAGGCTGTATATCCTGTTTTCATAATTAGTCTGAAAAAAAAGGGAAACTTTCTCATGACCTGTGTGATAACAGCAGCTCCGTACAAACCATCAAACGCTTTTTTTGATAATGATTTCAGTATTTGATGCTAATCTTTTCGCACGCCTGTCATTTTCAGCACCGGTGAACACAGGAATGTGCCTGGAGACTATTACTATGGTAACTATCCCTGGACAATGTTTACTGCAGACTTAATAAATAAATTATTGATGCAGAACAGAAACGCTAATCAATATCGGCGTACACAATGATTAAGCGCTACTTAATCATCAACAGCTACTGCGCATTTGTTTAATCAATCAAACACTAGCCCCGCCCACTTGTTTTCGAGGTTTGTGAAACCATTGATCAGATTTCAGTCACACAACATCAACATTCACATACTAAAGTTTAGCTTCGACAACCGTACTCACGTTTATTACGCAACATTCCTAGTTAAGGCAACGCTTGTAACGGATCTGAACTAGCTTGCTGTGTAAAGGCGTACCCTCGCAGGTCCGATGATCATTCCCGTCCACCGTGTTAAGGTCATGTCCTCGTCGTCCTCCAGGCCCCAGCTCACCGTGCCGTCCCCGACGCCCTTCTGGCCCTCTTCCAGCTCCTCCAACAAACGAAAATTGCGTGGAACTTTAACTCCTGCACGCACACCCAAAAGAAAGAAAAAGAAAAGAAAACAATACAGCATTACTACAACATGTCGCAGTTAAACAGCTACGCAAGCAGAACAGGAAGTGGTCTGTTCCTCTCAGACCAATAAACAGGCTGTTACTATAGCAACAACGATGTAGCACTTTAATAATGAAGAAACCTGCGAACTGCAGCTGTGATTCTGTCAGAAAACAAATCGACACCTTCTGACCAATCAGGATGGAGAATTCAACACGACGCCTTTCTCCAAAGGGGGCGGGGCTTCAACGTATATTGTTTATTTGAAGGAATGAGGTAAAGAAAAGCTTAAAGCAGCATTTCTGAAAATTGATGTAAATGATGATGCAACTATAAAACCTCAAAAACAAGTCACCTGTCAATTATTTCCACTTTAACCTGAAAAACAAACTCTACAATAAACAAAATAGCATTTTTCACACTGAAATAAATAACGTTTATGAAATAGTTTCATTTTAAAAATATTTTAAAACAAGCCCATAATTCAATTCAGCTACTATAATTATTTCATGCCTATTACACAGTTTCTTTCCTTTATTGTCTAACTTTTTTTTAATAGAATTTTAAATGCTGTAGAAAAAAACTACATTATTCGCATATTAATCTGAAAAAAAATAAAATA
The DNA here is from genome assembly GCA_024363135.1 of Leptodoras oyakawai. Lineage (NCBI taxonomy): Eukaryota > Metazoa > Chordata > Actinopteri > Siluriformes > Doradidae > Leptodoras > Leptodoras oyakawai. Next base: position 480,759 of record JANCOA010000049.1, read on the forward strand.
AAATAAAATAAATAAATAAATGTGTATATATATATATATATATATATATATATATATATAAATCAATAAAACCACTTTTTAAACTGCAATTTAAGAGCTAGAAATGAAATATTATTCATTAACAAATATTAATGAAATTATGAAATGAAAAATTATTATTATTAATATTAATCAAAATATACAATTACTTTCTTTGACGACTTTCGAGCAGATTTTCAACCATTTTACATTTTATTTATTTTATCTTATATTTCTTCTCTTGTGATCATTTCATACTAATTTTAAATGGAGGAAATATGCAATATAAATAAATATACTTATGAAATTAATTCATATAATATACTTATAATATACTTATTATTATTATTACTACTACTACAACTATTATCAACCCATATTACCCCTCAATTTATTTTTACCTTTTCTTACATCCTTTCAGTTTTTAAGATATATTTAATATAGATAATAGATAGATTTTTAGATTTTTTTTATTTAATTGTTTGCATTGTATTGCATTTTACTAATCTTATTTTGATATATTATGCTGTTATTGCTTTAGTTTTTCTTATTTTATTGCATTTCCTTTTGCTTTTCTATTGTCCATTGTACAGGGCCATTGGGTGTCTTGAAAGGCACTTTCCAAATAAAATATTATGAATCATTATATATATATATATATATATATATATAAGTGCTACATAAATAGACTATTATAAACAAAGTTTTCACTCCTAGAATCGCTACTATTTTATTAGGATGTTTAATAATAGTTTTATTTATTACCATTTATAATAATAACATTATTATCATTCTCACACAAACACAATGATGTGATAATGAAACACAGACCCCACCGGCACCACGAGCTTCACTTTCAGTTTTATTGCGATTTAACGCCGCAAATATGCAAATTACGCAAATTGTGCAAATGACGTACATTATGCAAATGAGCGACGCACTGACGCAGCCTGCGTGGAACGCGTCCAGAGCGCGTACATGAAACGGAAGAGTTTATTTATTACATATTAAGTTCGAGCGCGATGTCAAAATGTACTTCTGGAAATGAAAACGTTTCAATGTCGTTAACAATGACTGCACCACGTTGATTTTTCCAGCTTTCTCCATCAGACAAGTGTCACTTCCTTAAATCGGAGCTTGTGAACTTGACTGTTCTGTTTTTTATAAATAAAGCTCGAAAGTGAGAAAAAAAACAGGAAACTTTATAAAAGCAGAACGTGATTATGTTTTAAGGATACGTCATTTGACTTTATGTTTTATTTAAAAGCAAGAACAGGGTTTAAATGGTTAAGGAACGATCAATAAATCAGTGACAGGCTCGTACAGCTAACAGCAGCCAGCTCTGCTAAACAGCACATGCTAGCATGCTAGCCCTGTAGCTATGTGCTACCAGCCGCCCAATATTTTGCCAGCCACCGTAACAGAGTCTCCGCGACTCTGAATCGATTCCCTCACACCTCACATAAAACGGTTAATTCTATTTTTATTTCTATTCATCGCAACTAATGTTAAATCTAGCATTGCTAATAATGCTAATCTAAAATTAGCGCAACATTCACGCTACATAAACACAACGCCAAATCCTTGAGCGCGCGCCGATCCAACAACATGCATCATTGTATTTTTTTGTTCTTGCTTTTTTTTCTACAAACAATTGAAACACGAGTCTTCTTCTGTTTTTCTTTTTTTTCTAACCTCTTCGAAACGTAAATCGCAACATTTATTGGCGGTTTGCACACATCGGGGAGACAAACCTGAGGAGGCCGCCATCTTCTTCAGCCAAGTCCAGAAGCGCACGGCGGCGTGACGTCAGGTCACGTGTCTGCCACGTCACCACCACTGCATCAAACAGCGGGGGGCGTGACTGCAAAAATATAAATAAATACATAAAGAAATGATTTGTTTATCGATATTATTGCGAAAACAATTTATCACCTCAGATCTGCTGAAAATCATACGAGAAACACAATAGTAATACACGCAAACTGTGATAATCATAATAATAATAATAATAATAATAATAGCAGTAAAATTACTAATG
>JANCOA010000049.1:546763-557653 GCA_024363135.1 Leptodoras oyakawai
TTGGCCTTTACACAGTGAGATTCCCCCTGACTCCCTGAACCTTTTCATGATATTATGAACTGTAGATGGTGAAAGACTGAAACTCTGTGCAGTCTTGTTCTGAGAAACATTGTGTTTGAACTGTAGACAATTCTCTCATGAGGTTTGGGACAAAGTAGTGAACCATGACCCATCCTCACTCACAGAGACTCAGCCTTTGTTAGAGACTCCTTTAATACTCAGTCCTGATGACCTCATGATATTATGAACTGTAGATGGTGGAAGACCCAAACTCTGTGCAGTATTTGAACTGAGTAATGATTCTCTCATGAAGTTTGGGACAAAGTGGTGAACCGTTCCCCGCCCTCGCTTGACTTTTATACTCCGTCTGGACACGTTTACGGAAGGAGTCTCCAGTTTCAGCGCTTTGTATCTGTATAACTATTATTCTGCAGGACAGAAAATATTGTTTCACACCACATTGAAACTAACTATACATTTTTATATAGAGAGGTTATAAATATAAAGGTTTTAAGGCGATAAGAGAATATGATAAAGTTGCCATGGTGACGACTTTAAACTTTTATAAAGCGTAGAAGAAGAAAAAGCAACCGGCTAATAATATAATATAATATAACTACGCAATACATAACATCTGCATAAAAACTGCATAATAAAAAAACTCATCCAGGTCGTCTGTTTTTATTTAGATCGCATGCTAGTCGCTAGCTAAAGTCACTCAGTTAGGCTAGTTTGTTAAAGCGACAGCTTAGTTACGGATTTTATTTTTCATTTCTTTTTTAATAACAAGACTAAATCTGTTGAACTGATCGATTAGAAAAGTGTTTGTTTATTTTTTTTTATTTACGCTAAGCATCGAGCTAAGATACTTCCTTGTAAAGACACCTTGCTAGCAAGCTAGCGCTCGAACAACGTAGCTAGAAAACAAAACACGCTCGTGCCTCTTGACAGGTCGAAGCAACCGACACATTTCTCATTTAAACCAAATATTCATCACGTGCACGCGATAATCCGGGCCTAGACGCCATTGTTTTATAACCATCCAAAATATAAAAGGACGGCACATCTAACTGGTGTCAATCTCGACAAGTTTTCAAAACAAAAGCTGCGGATGTTTTTTTTCTCCCCCATTATTATTTACCTTGATTAGCCTGTGAGCTAACCAGTTAGTAATCCGCGTAGTGCATCACAAAAACCCGCTCACCTTTACTCATCGATGTCGCCCTTCGAGATCAAACGCGCATTCGATCAATCTGATCAGCTCAGATCCAGCGCAAAACTGTACATACTTTCCGCCGTCGTGTTTTCTGCACAACCAGCTGAGAGGATGTAAACACAGACCACGTGACCCGCACTGCTAAAGCTTCAACCGAAAAAAAATTAACCGCTTAAACACGCATGCGCGGTATCTCTCCTCCGCGTCATCTCGCGAGACGTCCTGACACTCTCGCGATATCTTCTTTGCCGCTTAAATTTTTTATTTTTTTTTATTAATCTTTAATCTTTCAGAAATGTACATCTGTATTTAAAATGAATTATTATTAAAATTATACTTTTAATTTAATGTATTACATTATGGTGAAATAGTTTTACGAAAAAAAAAATGTAAATTGCGTTATCATTATAGTTAATAGATGTATGTGTTAAGTTCTCGGTGCTAGAATTTTTTAAAACATATTTTTAGAAATGTTAAGAAATATTTAGCAATAATTCCTAATTATTTCACAATAAATCTAATTTACTGATTTATTAATTATTTTTTTATTTAACAAACGGGCGCGTGCGCTAGATTTAACCGCACGCGCTCCTCACTGAGCGGCCATTTTCATGAAGAAAGGAAAGCGCTTCACACTTTACTCAGGGAGGCGAATTTTATTTTTTTTATTTCAGAGAAAACTTCGAATTAATCCTAAACCTGACAAGTAGTTACTCCTAAAAAATTACCATTTATGTTTTGACCTGAATTTCCAGTAACTTCAAAGAAAAAAAAAAGAAAAAAGTTTTTTGAGGTAAACTGTTCTCAGTTATGTTTGTGTTTTAGTTAAATTAACGAAACGTTGGGTAAAAGTTTACTTTCCTGTGGTAAATGTGGTTTTATGTTGAAGTTAAAATGGTTTAAAATGCTATAAAACGGTTTAGCTAATCGGCTAATAAACGTAGAATTTTGCCGCCTTTTTTTAGTCTGCCGCGCGCGACCCAGGTGTTCCCGCGCACTGACGTCACAGCTGCTCATCACTATGGTTCCAACGCCGCCTCCTTGGCGTGTTAAAGGTTTAATTAATTTTTGTGTCACACAGCAGCACAGTGACGCTGATTTAAGGCAACACGTCCTAATATTTAATTAGAAAGTTAGCTGCCATGTTATCCACCCTGTCCCTGAAGCTAATATTGGAGAAATCATTATGGGACCAACTTCCGGGATTTACCGGAAGTGACCATAATTGACGTTGATGTTTGGAGTGCTTTTCTTAAATTAATGTTGTTGTTTTTTACTTCTTTGCTTGTTAATTTTTAATACATGTTGCATTTATTTTTTGCACAGTGTTCATGCTGTTTCACTCACCTTGGAAGTCAAAAGTTGGAGCTGGGAATGCCTGCACACCTGAGTTGACCAGTTCAATACATCGGAATACCAGTTCTAGCCAGGTTAGCCATTCTTAACAATACCAGTTGATGTGGTATTTAGTACACAGTGTACACAGTACTAGTGTATGCCTGATTTAATGACACACAAATAAGACAAAAGGGCTAATAAACAGGTATTACTAAAGCTTTGAGTACTGTTAATGCATGTAGCAGCCATCTTGGATTATGAAGTCAGGGTTTGTGAGGTTTCCCCTGATTTTCCGAGTTGGAAATCCAAAATTATCAACTGGGACCTCGGACAAGTGGTCAAATGGAACGTCGTATAACAAATAAACCGATGGCTGAAACAGGAGTGTTATGAACAAGAGGAATAACATGACTGAATTTTTTGAGTGACCCCATAACAGGCAGTTGAGAGTCAACAACAACAACAACAAAATACGGTCATCCAGTGTACAGCGTATCAGCTGAATGTAACGAAATATAAAACATACCTTCACCAGTGTTTGAAGTACAATCATTAAGAGGTATCAGGTAACATTTTGAACCCAAGTACATCTTAAAAACATGCAAAAGACATGAACCTAGTTCAAAACTTTTTGGAGACTTTTAGCACACCTGGCTGATTAGTTATCTAACAGATGCAGTTTCTGTATTGACCTGTCTTTTTGTATTGTGTTTAAAAGCAACTATTTGCATTATTAAAATCACCTATTTTCTTCAGGGCTAGTATAATTTTCATATGTTAACTAAATTAGGTTATGTTGGAGTCATGTTGTGTTAGCTGATGTTGAATTTATGTGCTAAGTTCAGTAAGGCCGCAGTGTTCCAGTGCCAAGACAGTGCAGTGGGTACCAAAATGTACCTGCTGCTTGTTTGTTTTGTTTTTTTGCTTTGCTATGATTTTGTTTGATGTTCTGCAGGCCTAGACAGCTCTACTGGCTGTAGCAGGGTTACCAGGTTAATGACTGGTTATAAAATGTTCAGGGTGTGGAAGTCTGTCCATGCAAATCCTACACTTGGAAAGGCAAATGTGCCCAAATCGAATGGTTACCCAGGGAAACATTGTGATGTGTAATTTGTCATTTCTGAACAGGACACAGGTCTGAGTTAAAATCTATTAGCTATATTCTAGTGTATACATTGCATAGTTTATAGCCTCTGGCCTTATAGAGTTTTACTTCACACTGAAATACAAACGTATCAACTTGCTAGAATTGAAGGTGGCATGGATGACCCTCTGGTCTATCCTGCCATGCCCTGATCTATTCAGCACTTCTAAAGATGTCATCTGTTGTAGTTGTGCTTGCTGTTAGTGTTGCTGGGAAAGTGGATATGTATACATTGCTGTAAGAATGTGGCTCCATGGTTCTGTCTAGTGTGAGGAAAAGTGAACCAGTTCTCTGAACCAACACAAGCCTGGAAATAGCACTTAGTTTGTATCAGTGGAAAGAAGGAAACGAAGGCGATAAGCATGCTTCGATGTCTGTGCGATGTCATGTTACCAAGACTGTAAAGTGACCTTGCATTTCCCTTCTGTGTCCTGTATGTGCTTTACAGTACTGTATGAGCTGCATGGCAGCTGCTCACTTATCACACAGATTATTCATCTGTCATCATGGGATGTCATAGTTTGCTCCCCTGTCTGGCCGACTAGGTGACCGCTACGGTCTGCGAACAGGCTGGACGTTGAGCCCATCCTGTGACATGCCGTTCCAAGACGAGCGTTTCATATGACTTGCTAGTCCATCCAGCCACAGATTCCTGATAACGACTCCACTGATGTTTGCATCCATGACAAAAAGGACTTTGACTAATATTTTGGCTATGAGGTGTAGTGGTCGCTCAGGCAAAATATATTTTCACGCTGATAATAGTCCGGACACGTAATCTGCATCTGGACAAGTGATTTGTCCACACAATTTACTGTTCAGTTTACTTAAAATTGAGCAATGATTATTTTTTTAAAGTGTTTAAATCAAAACTGACCATTTGTGATCCTTAAATAGTTTATTTCTACCATACACAAACTGTACAACACAGCGCATTACTGCTTATGAAATAGTAAAAGTGTAAAGAAACTTTGATATAGAAACTACTTTAACTGAAAAAAATTGCTTTAAACAAAAAAAAAAAAAAACCCAATAATTTACAGTACAGCGTTTTATACTAATATTATTACACAGAAAAAAAAATTCCAGTTCAGTTCACATTACAAAACATCAAATACAAACAGGAATAGTCCTCACAAAAGTTCCTGAGCAAACAATGTGTGGTTTATAAATTAAATATTATAAATTACAAATAACATAATTACAAATTACACTTCATTTGAAAGAATTTGATTCCGACTGATTAAGAGTACATTACAGTAGGATCATTTGGTCGAACCTGTACATTTCTTTTTCTTTTAGTCATGGCTGTCTGAAAACAACTAGATTTTAATTTTATGGTGTATGAATATTCGCCTGTAAAAATCTGTAAAGCATAAAATGTCATGTCCTTCTCTGTTAAATAGTATATACGACCCATGATAATCAAATTTAAAAGAAATTAGATTTGTACGTTGAAAGATGCAAGGGCATACACTGATTTTTTAAAAATGTATTTTACATTTGATAATCTGTTTAATTTTGTACTTGGTAAAATGTTACTCATAAAACTATTTTTTTGAGAAAAATAATTGCCGCACAGCTTTCAGTTGGTATTAAGCATTTAGACTAAACCTTCACTTGGTTGTCCATTGCCTACAATTTAATTTATGCGAATTTAAAATTTCTTTTAATGTATTTTTGTGCTTAAGCTTGAGAAAACTCATAGTAAAGATTAAACACTTGATCAATATTACAACAATATAATTACATACTTCAAAATGGTGTATAAGCATTAGCTAAACAGAGTTATAGGCATTTATCTTTTGGAAAAAAAATAAATATGTTGTATAATAAAGGAATCACCATTCACGTAATACTGTTCTACCACAAAACAATATATTCCATGTACTCATTTACATATAGGCACATATATGCACACACAATTGTGTGCACACGAAAGGCAGTTCATATTGACAGAAATAAATTTCAGGGAGTAATTTGTGTCTCTTCACAAATCTGATGCTTCAGAACTCACGGGTGCAGTTTAGTGAAACTGTTTTGGCTTCACTGGGTAATGATTACCAATTTGATCCCAGGATTTAACACAATACATTCAGAAGAACGTGAGCCCGGCGTGGTGCAGTAAGAGCATGTGACCACTAGGTGGTGCAATAGTATCATTATTCCTGTTGACATCGTTCATCGCTAAAAGAAATGTCACTGAGTCAAATAAACTGTTATTTCAGAACAGAAACTCCCAAATAAAATACAGCGATGCAAATGTGCTTAGAGCCAACGCAAAGAGCCGAAGTGCGCAACAATGATCAACAGCCAACACAGAACATAAATAAAATATATTAGTGTTTGATAAATTATTTTGATGAGTAAAGACAATAAATAAAACCAATTATATACACAAAAGCGAACAAGTCAAGCAAATGAAATAAATATGTTTGTGCAAAGGGGTATTAAGAATCTCAGCAAAAATGTCAATAAATTAAAATGCGACTGGCATTTATTAGTACAATACATGGAACATATTTATTTTTAAGAATAAGCTTTTCTTGCACATTTCTTGCACGTGGTTAAAGCCAGCCACCCAAACGAACAAAATGAATAAAAGCTGTCCAGAGATATTGCTTGTCCGCAAATACTTGGTGTTTCATGGTGAGCAGACGGTTTCTACATGGATGCCCTTAATGGCTTGTCTGATGCTGTCCAACAAGGCCTTGCATTCCGGCGAATACTCGTGTTCCGAACTGTTGTACATATCCGTCAAAGTCTTGATGTAAGCTTCAAAATTCTGTTCATTGATTGGACCCTGGAAGACAGATGGAGTGTGTAACATAATCAGTACTATATATACAGTATTCAACTTGAAAATGTAACAGTGTGACTGTATATTTATACTTTATGCTAAGATTTTGCCAATTTCCTTCTCAAAATGAATTACATGTGTTCAGACATGTCAAGACAAAGTCACAAAGTGACTTGATTGGAGTTGGGTTTCTGCCTTCTTCCTGTATCTCAGCCAAGTGGGGCCTCCCTTAGCACTCTGATTGACTAGCAGCCATGGGCCAAGTGTGCTTGCTAACTCCTTTTTCTCTCCACTCTCTGCAATTCACTCCTTAGTTCCCACATCCCCATTATGGGGGCCAGTGATTCATTCTGTTTGCATATTCGAATTCCCACCATAACACACACTCCTTGTGGGCTGCCACCACATTAACTGGTTTCCACAGCTTTGGCTCCAAGTGACTACCAAGCCATGCTGCAGGATTAGCACTTGTGTAGCCAGTGTCTTAGCTCACTGGAAGCTGATGACGACCACACATTATGTGTCCGCTTCCTTGGCATTGACCATCTTCACAAAGCAGTTCAGTCATATCCTGTGCTGATGCTGACACGGTGCATTCAGGTGCTGGAAATATAGTCTGTCTGTCAGTCCTAAAAGTTCATGTGCAACAACCTATAAGCCAAGTAAGAAGCTGCAGAAGTGATCAGGATTTCTGTCTGTGACCTAGCATAATACTTGTGTCTGATCCTCAAACTAAAGCTACACGAGGGAAAGAGAGAAAGAGAGTCTTCCTTTCTGCTTCTCATGCAAGAAGAGCAGGAACACTATGTTCATAGCCATGTCCAGGTGACTGGTTCATATTAGTGGATCTGCACAAAGCGTTCTGACATTATGAAGGTAATTTACATCAATACACCAGCAAGCCTCAGGGTCTAATGCCACTCTCCGCCCCACCTGAAAACTCCTCAGGAGACCCACCCATGCTTAGCTGAGATGACACAATGATCCAGCATAGCCAAAGAGAATGCTATTTGCTACTGTAGAAGTGGTGTATAGGATATTGGGCAATTGGGATATTGGTTGGTACAGGTGGACTGACTCACTGCCAACTGTGGTTCTTCTTGAGAGAGCTGTACAGACCACTAGGTCATGATGCCCTGGCTCACAGCGTGCTTTACTGTGTACTGGGCACATTTTTGTTCCTCTGCTTCTCTCACTAGTGGACAGAATGTCTTGGAAGTTTCCTCCCTGAATAGATGTGTTGTCTGAAATGAACAAATTGATTTGGCATGTATGGAACTGGCTCTGTGGGTTTGGCCAGTTGTAGTGTAGAACAGCTGGAGGACAGTGATGTGGTAGTCAAAGAGATGCTCCTAAACACAAGAACCCCTAGTACATGTGTCTTGTGTGCTTTAAGGTGGAAACTGTTCCATGAATGGTGTGTACTCCCATCATCTGTATCCAGTGCCTTCTTCTGAAAGTACTAGTTGGACAGCAGAAAGATCTCATCTGCATTGAACAAGTATATGTTGTCCACTGCAGCAAGTTACAGCACCTTGGTAAAGGTTTAAATCTATATGAGCTCACACAGGAGCACAACTCCAGTGAACATTGTAGATAATCTTCCCTCTGGATGATCTCAGAGTGTTAAATGAAAGGCTGTGCTGTGACCAGAAAATGCTCTAGAGTACTATTTGGACAGGACAGTTGGGATTCAATCATCAGATCAGCTGTTTATCTATCACAGTAGAAAGACAGAGCCTGGTCCACTGGGTGCTAGACATCATCGCTTTGGCCTGCATCTGTGCAGCAGCTGCTGTGAATTACCGTGTACCTTCTTCAGGTTCTGGAGGGTTAATATTGTTAACATTGCTGCCCTTCATCTCCAGGCATCTTTCCACTCACTCGTAAGATGAGGCCGTTCAGCATGACATTGTGACATAGGTCATCCAGATGATTATCACAGTCCTTAGCAGTTAGCAGGAGTGAAATGTAATGCTAATTATGAAGGTAACTGTGAAATAAATACCAGATAATTGTGTTAAGGAGTGGCCTGTCATTCAGAACCGGTGCTGTCTGTTTGTGATTTTGCTGAAGGTCTCAGCATGTCTGATATCTCCTCAAAAATCTGCACTTCTTCACTCTGTAGTCTGATTATGTGTTTATCTTTGCGGACTGTAAGCGTGTTCTAAAAAACATAAGTATAAAACAGTAATCTAGCTGTTGTAGAAGGGGTCTCCTTTACCATTTGCGGTAGCTGGATGTCAGTAAGGCTGTTGATGAGGGCTTGGCTGAGCCGCGCCAGCTCCTTCAGCAAGCTGTCGTTGTGCTGCTCAATCATCTTGTTCTCTTCTTCAATGGTCTTCAGGTTGCACTCCATGGACGAGATCTGCATCAATATGGATCGAAAATTTCATTCATTCTGTCATATTTTATTGTAACATATCAACACAGGAAACGGTCATAACAGATTATACTTTACTACACACAACTAAATGCATAACCATGTAATTGATGACAGAAATGGGAAAACCAATGCTTTCCATGAAGCAGACCTTGTGTAAATAAAATAAATCAGTACTACACTTTCTCTGAATCTCAGTGAAAGAAGCGGAGTAGACGGCTAATGTTATTACACTAACCCTTAAAAAAATACATCAGTCTCACATAGTATCACCTTAAAATAAACACAGGGACTCTTTGCTTCTTTGGGCAAACAGTACATTTACATAAATTAAAACTCGACAAGCGTTAGCACTCAGCATGATCCGACTTTGAATAGTTTTACATGCAAGATGGTAGTATTTGTTTACGCTTTACCTGTGTCTGAAGCTGCATCATGTCCGCCTCTATTTTCAAATTAGACTCGTTGAGCTCCTTTATTTCATGATCCAAATGCTGCATGTCCTCACTACTCTCAATGCCTGTGTCACACACAAGAAACGACCACAACGCTCAAGTAAAGTGAGAAGAAAATGCCAGAATCATGTTTTAGTGCTGAATGAGTATCAGTTAGGACACATCACAGCAGCTAAGATGCAGTTATTATGTAGACAATCAAGTAGTCCAGATATTCTTGTGTGGAATGGTGATGTCTTGAAAAGCACAATGCAAAAAAAATGTTAATAATAATGACTTTACACACCACTGCTGGTTTTCAGTTTGATGGTCATCATCTCGTCTCCGGAGAGCTTCCTCTTGATGCTCTGAGCATTTAGTGGACAGCCTGACAAACTGGAGAGATGAAACAGCTTTGATATATATATATATATATGTATAATGTCTTTTACAGCAGTCTGAATCACAGTGAAATTCATACTTGAGTATTTCAGTCTCATTATAATTAAAGAAAGTAAATAACAAACAAAATAATTCTGCTTCCCCCCCCTTATTTCCCAAATTTCCTGTGTTGATGAAATGCTTCTTGCTTTAATAATGATGATAATACACCTAGTTTATTCTCCGGATTCCTTTTTTTTTGGCAAAGATCTCAGAATACACCAACAATGATTAAGCTTCAACCTGTATTTAGTCAAAATGTATTTATGGATCTACTATTTTACATTAACCTTGTTGGAAATAATCAGGATTGCGTATAAGACATCATTTAATCCTAGTTTTACAGTTTCAGTGTAATCTGAGATGAACTTTTAATCCTTTTGCTCATTCTTCGATCTGATTTTGCATCTGGTTTTGTTTAAAGTGAAACGTCCCACATTAGGAAAATGGAAACAATTTTGATGCTGAACAAAGTGAATTAATTTACTTAAGATTTTGAAGAGATGTAATACATCATTATGTACAGTAGATTTAACTTTTCATTATATCTGGTTTTTATGAAATTTATTAAGGCATATTTATAGGAATAGATTAAAAATACGCTTTACAGGTTTGTAGTAAAGGGTTGGAGGTGACGGCAGATAAGAGTGAGGGTCACATGGTCAGGGTTCAGGTTGCCCCACACGTACCTTCTGTGGGTGGCAAACACGTTGTTGGCATGGCCCAGACCGTTGCAGCCAGGCAGAGGGCAGTGAGGCAGTTCCTGCTTGCAGTTCTTCCAGGAGAAGGCCATGCCGTTCAGCTCCTTCTGCCTCTTAGCTGCAACGGGGCAGCTGCCAGCACTACGGTGGGAGGTGTATTTCCCAGAGATGTGGCCCTGCCCATCACAGCCCACTACAGGGCACCTAACACACAGGACACGGAAGACATCAGAAGCAGTTTGCTGTCCTGTGGACTGCCTACTCAGGCGTGCTGCTCACATTCTCACAGACGATAAACAGCAATTCTGCAACAATAGCTGTATATATTTATTTCCTTCATTGTTCATAGAGGATTAATTAAATATTAGATAAGTATTAGATGGGTTTGCCAGTCATTTTTCCTTTTTAACACTTTTTTATCATTTTTAAATTA
>JANCOA010000049.1:703091-722301 GCA_024363135.1 Leptodoras oyakawai
TTCCTGGATAGTGTAGTAGTGCAGTGTGAGATTATAGGGAGTTCCTGGATAGTGTAGTAGTGCAGTGTGAGATTATAGGGAGTCAGGAGTTCCTTGGTGGCCACTGGATGGTAGTACAGTGTCAGATTCAGGAGTGAGGAGTTCCTGAAACTGCAGCACATCTGTTTCAAAACGAGTGCAGTGTTTATCAACAGAAAAGGAGGTCAAAGCGTGGCACTGAAACACCTGGCAGGTGCATCACGTCCTGATTGCGGCTTTAAACGAGCTCTTGAGCACAACATTCTTAGATTAAAAAAAACATTTGCAGCACTGACAAACACAAAGTGTGTCTCACACACAATAAGGACTTTTTGTTTCCCTCCTGCTGCATAAGAGATTTTAAATGTTGAACTATGATGTCATCAGGAAAGCCATTCGCATTCTCACAGTCATGGAGAATTCTAAATGGTACCGCTAGCTTCGATATTTCACCATCCAAAGTCAAATCTTTGGACAGGAAACAGCCACGGCCGAGACGAGAGACGAGGGATTTATTGCTTTTACCTGTGAGTGTGTAGCTGCTTAAAAAAAGTTCTCTTAGCATTAGCAAAGTATCTCCCATGTAATTTGTTGGAATTGCCAGTAAAGTGGTTATATCTTCCTCAGACCATTAATTTGCCATTGGGATATTAATTTAGATTTTTTTTTTTTTTTCCAACGATAATTTTCAAAATCACGCTTGAGTTTCTTGTGGTGTTGCCATGGCAACAGTATTACATTGCCACCAATTCTGATTGGAAAGCAGTACAAATGTAAAATGTGTTAGAGAGAGAAAAAAAAAACCCAGAAAACCTTTTACACGCAGTACAAACAGTATTAATGGAATGGAAACCTCCTCCATCCTTTGTCATGCTGAGTTACTGGTAACACCCTGAAGTTGATTATTTTCCAATAAGATGATGTCTTGATGTTTTCTTCCTCTTATACCACAGCAGCTTGCCATTGATTACAGTTTTTATTGATTAACATATGGCGTGTCACATGTTTTATATATATGTTTTATCCATTAGTTAGTTCCTGTTATCACTTATGTTATAGTATATATCTGTTTTGTCTCTCTTGGGGAAAGAGAGAGAGAGAGAGAGGAAAAAAACACCCCTGCTTGTCTTATTACCAAGAAACCACGGTGCAGAACCTCCTCGGTCCTGAAGATGATGGAAAAATTGCAGCTTCATAGCTGACAGTGGCACCTCCTGCAATACATGTGTATTCACACACCCTTTTTTTAATGTATATGGAACATCTGCCATGTTTACATTAAAAATAAAGGGAAAGGTTGTGTACAGATCAGCAGCAGTACACCATCGCCACCGTCGCCTCTGACCGCATTACTGATCTGTACACTGACGTTAAAGTGTTATATCACTGAAACGGTTGACAAGGAGGTCAGAAGTTCTTCCCACCGCTTACCCCAGGCCTTTTCCCTGCCACTGTATATCAATTACACTCATCCTTTCAAGATAATCCCTCTTAAGAAGTGTCATTGTACGCGGCAGGACTGCATTGAGCCGCCAGAGAAAGAGAGATGAGAGAGAGAAAGAGAGAAGGTGGTCATGGTGGGACACCTTTCAATGGGCCTGATTGCTCGGCCAGTCAAATGCACAATCGGGAAGATCAAAGTGCCAATGGGACTATAATTGCCTCCCACTGGGCAAATTACACACTTTGGGCTAAATCCCACCTCCTCCTCCCCCTTCCCCCAAAATCACCACACACACCCATCTGTAAAAATGGTAAATAAGGCCAACAAAGCTCAGGGGCGACACGGAAAAGCTGTCAACACTGAGCTTTTGTGCTTATCACCAGTAAGAGCCCAGCTCTCCTCCCCTCTCCTTCTCTCTCTCCTCCTCTCTCCTTCCCTATCTCTCCATCTCTCTGTCTCCTGACAGGATGTAGACTTTTTATTTGGGCCATAAGAGAAGACTTTCTGGACTGTTTACTGCTGGTCTAGTGAACAATAGATGTAAATGGAGAGCTTGAGCAACAGTGTACACAGTACAGTCAAAGTTTATATGCTCAGAAGCTCACTAACAGTTATGATGAAATGCTTATAGTACAGAAAGAGCTTTATCAGGCAAGAGAGATTTGTATAGTTCTATCATGAAATCTATATAAATTGTGTTTGTTTTTGGGTTAGATTTGTTGTGGTGGTTTAGGGTCTTTCTGTTTGTTTTTTACTTTTATTATTATTATTGTTATTATTATTATTATAATTATTATTATTATTATAATTTTCTATTTGTTTTGTCTTTAAATTGTTTTGTTTGTATTGTGGGTTTATTTGTTTATTTATTTTTGTTTTGCCTTTTTTAATTTAATAAAATTTTTTGTTGTTTTCTGGTTGTCTTTATTTATTTATTTTATTTTGTTTTGCCTTTTTTATTTATTTTTATTTTTTTTATGGTTGTTTTCTGGTTGTTTTTATTTACTTATTTATGTAATTTTTTTTAGAAATGTTATAAATGTTTTTAATTTTATTTATTTGTTTTGTGCTTTTGTTGTTTTATTTTTTTATTTTTGTGGTTTTGTCTTTTTTCTTTTTTTGTTTTATAGTTTTGTGTTTTTTATTTTATTTATTTGTTTTGTTTTGTGCTTTTGTCGTTTTATTTTATTTAATATTGTGGTTTTGTCGTTTTATTTTATTTAGTTTTTGTGGTTTTGTCTTTTTGTTTTGGGGAGTTATATATTTTTGGAGTTTCTTTTGGGGGGGTTGTTTTTGTTTTGATTATTTATGTATTTATTTATTTATTTATTTTGTCCTTTTTTTGTTGTGTTTTGATTTTAGGTTTGTTTAATTTGCAATGCGCCAAAGTCTCATCTTTTACGTCTCTATCTCCTAATATTAGTTCCTAACATTATACTAACGAGGTTCTCTCCTTCTTCTCAGTCTGTCGTTCTGCTTTTCACTTTTCACACATCGATAAAACGGTTTATTAAATTTTATACTAAAGTTTTAGAGAAAAATTTTTTTGTTGGTGTTTGCAAGATTATTATTATTATTATTATTATTATTATTATTATTGATAGCTGTGTGCTGTTTATCCTGGATGATACAGTAGATCTGAAAGGTGTGGACAGGTTTAGCTCTTATAGTGAAACAGGATTAACAGAAGGAGGTGAACCTGGGGCAGGTGCCTCACGCCTCACGCCCAGGCTGGGCCCAGGCTGTTTTTCATCTTAATGCATTTTTAAAAAGTGTCCCAACTTTTCTGGGAATTGGGGTTTGTAGAATTAATTCAGTTGAAAAGGGGGAGGAAAAGAAATTGGTGAGAATATATTAACAGTATACAATGTTAATGTTTCGAATTAGAAAACATGAACATCAATTGAAGTGCTTTCGGAACATTAAGAAAAAGTTATTAAAGAAACCATAATACCATGATTTAATCACATTACAACCGTTATACAGTCGAATCGCCCGCCACTCCTGCAAAATGGGCTATAGCGTGTTAGTTTAATTCCCAGCGTTAGCAGACTGTGTGGCTGCTGTAGCCGTGACGCTCATATTATTCAGACTGTGTGTTATTTAGCATTAAATGTGTAGGGAGGTCAGGAGAAGAATGGAGAGATCAGTGGAAGTGTGTGATGTGAGGATTAGGTGTGATTGTGTGATAAACACCCTAATGCCCAGTTGACCCTGGGTCGACTCCTAATGAGCAGTTCCTGTGAGTTGACCCCCTTCCTGGCTTGTTAAAACAGCTAAACTGCACACACACACACACACACACACACATACACACACAGGCCCAGAGCTCTCACTTGAAGTGTTAAACAGCACATGAAATCTGCCCTAATCCCCCTGATTAGCCCTCGGACCCCCCTCACACTCGCTTTTGGCCCCCTCAGGCTTGCGGCCTTGCTTTGTTTGTCCTGGTGAGCCGAGGAGGAGATAAGGGAACAATCCAGGGGCTTTGAAGAAGCTCTGATCACACAGGCTAATCCCGAGCTCGCAAAGGTCTGCTCGAGTTCAGCGCCACCACCGCAGGCTCATGCATACAGAGGGAAACTCGACACAAATAGGATTTAGGGTTTAGCCTTCCTTTCGGATGGAGCTCTTTGGATTGATATGTGCATGAGGACGAGGGGCAGTCCAGGCATAGTAAATGGTGCAGATAATAATAATAATAATAATAATAATAATAATAATAATAATATTAATAATAATAGACGAGAGCAGATGTAATCAAAAATAATTTTATAGACAAATAAAAAAAATGAAGAACGTAAAAATAAGTCATAAGAAATAGTTAAGAATGATAAGAAACGCAAAATTTAATTAGGTAGAAAAAAATTACAGAATAGTAAATTATTATAAACATTAAAATATAAAAGATAAAATGGAAAAAAATAAAAATAATTAGAAAAAAAATATATTAAAATGAAATATTGGAAGAAGAGTTTGAAAGAGAAAAAAAATTATTCAATCAGAAGAAATCATAAAAACTTATATTGAATAAAAAAACAAACAAAGTAATTATATAAATAATTAAATTTGAATAAATTGTAAAAAATAGAGTTTCAAATTAAAACGTATAACAGAAAAAATCTTAAGAAAATGCTAATTTTTAGCTATAAAATTAAAAAATAAAATTTAAATAATAATATAATATAATTTAAGTAATAAAAAATATATAATTTTTAAATAATAATATAATATAATTTAATTAATAAAAAATATATATTTTTTTAATAATAATATAATATAATTTGATTAATAAAATATATTATTTTTTAATAATATTATAATAAAATTTAATTAATAAATATTATAATTTTTTTATAATAATTGTAATTATATTTAGTGTTTATATATGTATATATAAGTTTTAAATATATAACTAGTCATCCTTTTATCCCAATGTTAGAAATAATTTGTCCTGTTTCATTTCCTGAGCAGTAACGCTGAATCTCAAATAGAATTTGTTTTTCCCTTTAGAAACAAATCTGTTCATTAATACGTACAGAATATTGTATTATTTGTATTGTATTATCATTTCTCCTCAGTATCTGGCATTAATTTGCTCTAAATTGCGCGTATTACTAGCCAAAGGTCAATCTTTTGATGGGGTTGCCAGTCCTTTTGATTCCACTCTTTATAAGCGTATCCACCATCTCTATCTGTTTAAGCTCAAACGTTACTCGGATTACACGTGTACCTTGATGTGTGTTTATAGAGAATGAAAATGTCATTTTCTCCTCGCCCTTCGGCGTCTCACAGGGCATCCTGCTAAAGAGGAGCGGCAAGTCGCTGAATAAAGAGTGGAAAAAGAAGTACGTGACGTTGTGCGACAACGGCGTCCTCACCTATCATCCCAGCTTACACGTGAGTAGCGACCACTTCCTGTCTAGAAATGCCCGTATAGCGGCAGTGTAGTAAACCGTGCGTACGCCATTCGTTGTTAAATTCCCATTCTTTTTTAACGGAGCACGCCTGAGTCATCATGAAATCATCAGCTTAGGTTGTAGAACATGGGGAAACGAATATGTCTTGAATCTGTTGCGTTCAGGCGCTCGGGTGATGTACTGTACGCGACAGGCGGCTTTCGACTCGAGCATCATTACTTTGCGCGGAAGCTATTAGCGTGTGGACACCTGTGGCTCGTGCTTCCACGCAAGTTCCATGAGTTACTCACACCATTTAACTGCAGTTTGGGTGCAGAGAGAGAGAGAGAGAGAGATGGAGAGAGAGAGATAGAGAGAGAGAGAACTGTTTAATTTTGCATTGCAGCCAACAGAGCCGTCCCACAATCCCCTTCTGTTAATTCTGTCTGCTACATCAATTAAATTGTTTGCAGAAACTAATTGAATATGGCTTAATCACACATCTTAATAGCTTTCTGCGCCTCGAACTGGCTGTTAATTCCTGCAATAAAGTGAAATGAGAGCGCTCACTGGGTAATTAGCAGCGAGGCTTTTGAAGAAATTAGTGCTTTATGGTGCGCAGTAAAAACGCAACGGAGTTGGCGGGAGGCTTTTCAGGGGCCGGCGTCTCTGCACGTTTTGTTTTGTTGTTGTTTTTTTTTCCCCTCTTTCTTTTTTCTGCTGATCAGGGTGATTTTCACCTTGGCTAAGCCCATTTGAATTGGTGCAAACACCCCATCCAAATGGAATGGCCAGATTTAAATGAGAATGAGCCTACTTGCGATCATTAGCGCTAATTCTGCTAATCTGCCCAAACAGAGATCCAGGTGAAGTTAATTGTGTGTTTTTTTTTGTGTGTGTGATTTTTTTTTCTGGAAGTGGGATATTTAAAAAGCAATCATGACTGCTACTTTCTTCTGACCTAACTCTTCAGATGACTGGAGTTCTCGTGTCCAAAACCCAATCTGTAAATGTGTTTTTTTTTTTTTAATATAAGGATTACATGCAGAACGTTCACGGGAAAGAGATCGATTTGCTCCGGACGACGGTCAAAGTGCCGGGGAAAAGGCCGCCCCGGGCCGTCGCTACGGTAGCGCCGACTGCTAGCCCCAAAAGCAACGGTTTAACCAAGGACAGGAGCACGCTTCAGCTCGGCATCGGCGCCACAGGTGAGTACGACTAGTCGTCTCTCTCTCTCTCTCTCTCTCTCTCTCTCTCTCTCTCTCCGTTTGGACTTCTCAACCTTGTAGGTTTCTTCTGTTCCAAACCCAGTTTCTCAAAAGCATCGTTTCACTGGTGGACAGAAGCTCTAACGTTTGTCCTGCGCCAGCTCTTGGCAGAACTTTCCAGAACTGTCAAGCAGTTGGGAATGAGATCATTAAAGGAGGTCCAGGATTAAGAAGCTAATAAGGAGTATTGTTTATTATTTGGAACCGTGACTCAAATCCATGTTTAGAGGGAAGTAAAGACAAGTCCAGAAGACCAGAATGTTGACATGGAGAAGCTTTCTGTAAGGTGATGTAACCGTTATGGAAGGAGTCTCCAGTTCCGCAATTTAAATGCCTTTTAAATGCGTTGAGTATTTAATAATGATAATAATAGATAATTATAATGGGGCAGTGGTGGTGTAATGGTTAATGGTTAATGGTTACTGATCAGCAAGTTGGGGTTTCAAGCCACCACCATTGGGCCCCTGAGCAAGGCCCCGGACACACAACCCACCCCAGGGGAGCCGCACCATGGCCCATTGCATGGCCCAAAAGATTACTATGTAATGTAAAGATTATTTCATTCCTTAGGTAATATACAGATTTATTTATTTATTATTATTATATCTGCTTTTTATCTTATATCTGGACAAATCTTGCCTCATCTCGTCTTACTTATTCTATTGTCTGATGCTTCAAATCGTTTCTAAATGCCGGGATCTAGCCGAGGCTCGGAGGCCGGGTCTCTTCGTTTCATTAGCCAAGCAGAAATAAAGACATTTACTCCGTATTCCCTGGTGGGATTTCCCCCGAGACGAAGCGAGGGAAAGGTGTAATTGGATTTAGGGGGTTTACATTAAAAGTAATTAATAAAAATCAGACGTTCTGTTCTGCTGGGGATCTGCGGCCTGCCACGGGTTTGGCGAGGAGCAGGGCTGTGGTATCGTCCGGGCTAATTGCTTCTCGTGGCATTAGTGTCTGCGCTCCGAGGGCTTCTGGGAATTTCAGCACTCTGGATAGAGTCCAAAACAATCCCTGGCTTTAATTAGTCTGAAAAGGGAATACAGGAGAAGGTGTGTCCAGGAAAAGGCTCAGTAGTTAGGAGGGTCTTGGAGAGATGATTAGTGATTAGTGACCTTCAGACAGGGCAGAAAGACGGAGGGTTTTTGCAGCAGTGGAAGATGTACGATGTCTAACGTGGATGATTTTATCAGGAAATGAAGAGAAACCGTTTTAGTGTTTTTAGTGCATAGTGTTTTTCACAAGATTCAACATGGCTTCATAGTCACTAGGTATGATTACTACACAGTGTATAATCTGTGTTCATGCTCCTGACACTTCCACCTGCTCATCCATTAACATTCTACTGTTAGCAATGGTTAAAAATATGATCAGGCAGAACAGGCATCCTTTTCTCTACACCGAGTGTCCATCTGTGTCTCTACACACTCTGTTAGTCCGCTTTACTCTGTTCTCTAATGCTCAGGACCCCTACAGGACCAGGACCAGCACAGATCAGGTACTATTAGGGTGGTGGATCATTCTCAGCACTGCAGTCACACTGATGTGGTGGTGGTGGTGTGTTAGCGTGTGTTGTACTGGTGTGACTGGATCAGACACTGCAGTGCTCCTGGAGGTTTTAAACACTTCCTGTGTTCACTTCCTGTACACTCTATGAGACACATCCACCATATTGCTCCACCCTGTAGATGTAAAGTCAGAGACAGTAGCTCGTCTGTTGCTGCACAGTTACAGACGGAGGTGGTCATAATGTTATGCCTGATGAGCGTTGAACATAGAGTTTTTCGGTAATCACACGCCCTGCCGTTTACAGAAACGCATTCTAAGCGTCTGCTAGGTGAGCAACAGTCAAACAGTCAGATGTGTTTTTATGAAAATTTTACTTTCGCAAAAGAAATCATTTCAGCGTTAAACTCTTCAAACGCCAACCCTTTTTTTTTACCCTCAATCTCTTTGCACCGGCGCCCCCGAATCCGTCTGAGCCGGTGTTAATTTCCACTCGAGAGAAGGGGCGAGAAGGCTGCGGCTCGCCGTTGCTCTCCGCCCGAGTCCGAGCCCTACACTTGATTATGCAATCTGATTTTGATTTCATTAGGCATGCAATTGATGCGAGCGAACAAAGGGGTAATTTTTCATTCATGGCACTCTAGCTGAGCGCTGTCGTTCCCTTTCGCCTGTAATTCACACACACACACACACACGCACACGCACACACACACACGCACACAAACGCAGAACTGGAGACCATCAGGGCTGCTTAGGGAGGGTGGTGGAAGGGAGGTGTGTGAAAGATAGAGAAGGAACACGACGGGAGGCTAAATGAATGAATGCATGTGTCCACAGAGTAAAAAGGAGTCTGTCTACACCAGGCCTGTCCTAATCTTTCTGCTAAGTACTCACCGGAACCGTTTTTAAATACGCCGCCTCGCCGGTGTCGCCGCAGACAGATACGTGATAGCAAAGCGATAATAGTCCTGCCATTCAGCCGTAATCGATGATGTCTGCCTGAGCGCCGAGAGCGCCGTCTCCTCCTCGCACTCGTCCCAGCGACTTTTCCGTCTCCCCGCTCGGCTCACACGCTCCTCATCAGCACCGCCGCTACGTAAAGACGTGATTGACACGTGCCCACGTGTTGTTAATTGTTGTAGAAATTAATAAAACCAGAATTCAAACTTCCTGTTTGACCAAATTTGGTGTTCATTTGGGAACGAATTAACAAAGCGACGCTTCCTACAGGCTGGACTGAGCAGGATTGGGATTAGGAGTCTGAGGGCCGGTGGGAGATGGAAGACCGTCAGCACTCTCAGCACAGAGACACTCGTGTACATGTTCCAAAGCTCTGAAACTGGAGACTCCTTCCATAAATGTTTTCACAGTTGGCTTTTTTATCTCGTTATTACCCCGTTAGGCCGTACAAGTCACCGAAGCGATAACACGCGATTCGACTTGGTTACAATTACAAGCAGTAAGTGTTACCGATGCTGTTTTAACGCCGTCACGCTTCGTTCTCGCCGCAGACGATCCGACCCCGGTCTTCCCCTCCGTCTCTTCTCCACCCTTCCCCTTTCTCCCGCATTAGCATGGACGCCTCATTATCCTCCGCACTTGTACATAATGGCAGCAGTTGCTCTCAGGGGTCAGGGCTCCGCGGCCCCGTGACCGCACGCCTCATCAGCCGTCTGAAAAGACACAGAAACCAGAAAAAACGGCTGCCCTCTCTCTGGCTAATCTGTCCTCTTCAGTAATCGTGTCGAAACTCACACCCGTACGGCTTTGTCCTTGTGAAACCTGACAGGACTTTGTGCCGTGTTGTTTTTCCACAACTCGCTCAAGACAAACCAGGGTCTTTATTTCAGGATGAGAGATTATTATCCTATCCTATGATTATTTTCCTGTCAAATGTTTTACACCTTGTATATGAAGGCATGCGTTATCCTGGGGAATATGAAGCTGAACAGAATAGGCGAGTTATAAGTTATAAGTAGTGGTCATGATCTGTGTGTGTGTGTGTGTGTGTGTGTGTGTCCGGGGTTATGGCGTGTCACTCTTCTATCTCTGGAGTTCTAATAACCCTGACGGCGTGTGTCTGAAGTGGCGATGCGGGTGTGAGTACAGTGCTCTACCCCGTATTTTCCTCTGATTATTCTCTCCTGGTAATTACATTATCTCCCCTTTTATGCAGAATTGTTCGCCAGGGACTAATTGATAGAGACATGTTTAATTCATCAATCATTAGCATCAAATTTGACAATTAGAGATGATTGTTGAATTCCTGATGGAGATGAGGCGAGGTTAGTCAATTATTTGTTCTGTATCTCTCTCTCTCTTTCTTTCTTTCTTTTTTTTTTTTTTTAAAGTTAAAGTAGTGCATACATTATATCACAGCATAAAAAAAGTCGCCTGTCTGTGACCACAAATAAACACATAACGTCGCCTCATTTGTACCAGCCAGTAAAGTAGCGCCTCTGGTGCATAAAGCAGTTTCACAAGTTCATTTAAACGATCATCGTAACGTATTCGGTGTTCTAACATCGATCAAAGAAGTCTCCGGTGTTGTACAGGGAAAGGTAAAGCTCTACTGATAAGCTTTTCTGCATGGAAGAGTCATCAGAACAGGAGTTTCTCATTGCTTTTTTTTATCAGGATATGTATTAGATCCGCTTTATAGCTTAGACGTTTCGCAATATGGAACGTAAAGGTGTTTAGCTGTTAACAGCTGTGTAGCTGTTAGTTTGTTAGCAAGCTTAAAGCATGGTGGTGTATACATTAGAGTGTATCATAGAAATGACTTCTAGTATGGTGATATGCTCTGTTTGTCCCATCACGCACTCTGTAGTAATCACTAATCAGCTGATCGTGTAATTGTCTAATTGTAGGTGATTAGCGCAAGTATATGGAGCGTTCCTTTCATACGCAATCAACGCGACTTCCTCTGGTCTTAGCGTTCTAGCTAGGCAAGCCGATCACTAAGGTTTCAATTTTTATTTTATTAAGTCTACAGCCTCAGCCCCCACCCCCCACCCTATGTTAAATATTGTGTATATATATTTTTTATGTTTTCATTATATTATATTATATTATATTATATTATATTATATTATATTATATTATATTATATTATATTATTGGCTATCATATTATATTAGTTATAATATATAGTTTCATTTTATTCTTTTTATTCAAGTTTCATTTTTTAAATAAAAAAATTAATTATTTAATTAAGTTATTAAATAATTAAATAACAAATGTACTAATTTAATTGAAAAACTTTTTATATTATTATATTATATTATTGGTTATTATATTAGTTATAATATATAGTTTCATTTTATTCTTTTTTATTCAAGTTTAATTTTTTCAAATAAAAATGTTTTAAATAATATAATAATAAATAATATAATAATATTTAATAATAATAAATATAAAAAAATATTTAATAATAATAAATAATATAAAAATAAATAATATAATAATATTTAAATAATTATTAAATAATTAAAAAAAACTAATGTATTTAAAATTTAAAATTAAAAACTTTTTATATTATATTATATTATGTTAGATAGTTTCATTTTATTATTTTTATTCAAGTTTTTTCCTTTCAAGATTTCTTTTGTTGTTGGTAATGGTTTTTTTTTCTAAACCATTTTTAAACCTTTTTAAACTTTTCTTTTTCTTCAAAACTGAAAAAAATGTGTTTTTGCTTTGTTTGTTACTTTTTCTTGTTTTTTTTTTTCACAGATAATTCTTTACGCCAAGTCTTCCATAGCAGTTCCTTATTTTAAATATTTTATATAACACTTTAAATATTTTATTTAAAATTAATATTTATTTTATGTCACTTTATCAAGATATTTTTTGCCAAGATTCAAGAGTTGTGGTTTCGATTTTCTTTCGTGGATGAATTTTTGGGACTGGTGTGAGTTGAGAGTCCTGTACTGGATGGCGAAAGGTTTCCCAGAGAGGATGATTGCTAGCGTGTTAGCACATGTCTGGTCTTCTCCGAATCTCCGAGTTAAAAACAATAGAAGCGGTAATTACCTGTGGCATCCAGCAGCACTATCTATCCGAGTGGTAATGTCAGCGCAGCTTTATTTAATTTCATCCCTTTTCACTTAAACACGTGGCGAGAGATGCGCACAGAAGAAGCAGTCAGGGGCAATATTATGACAGAAGTAATAAAACCTTCCCGTCAACAATGCGGATGTGATTACACGTCTGCCAAAGTGACAGGCGTAAGAATACCCTCTATTCTATCAATTACTAACGAATTGCTCCTGATTGTGCCGAGGCGTCTCCTCGCTCGACGCTAGCACTAAGCAAACCTCAGCTAGCACAGGCTCTTGTTAGCCTAATGCGTCGTAGCCATTAGCGGGAGTAATAAGTGTATCAAATTCGCATAATCATGTCTAATTAGTGTCGGTAATTATCTTGTTGGGCGCAGGAATATTAATCTTGCCGTGCCCGTAGGGGAAGGGCGTCTCTCGGAGGGAGGGAGCGGCAGAGAGCTCCTGTCTCACGCTGAGGAGCGTGCTCGCTAAATTAGAGCGATGGAGGGAGGCAACAGGAAGCGAGAGTGGCAGAGAAAGGAAACAAAAGACAAAACAGAGAAGTTAACTGCGAAGTGCGTCAAGACAGATGGGCAATAACGTGCTTTTTTTAAAAAAAATGTTCTTCAGGACTATTTTTGTGGGCCATCTGCATAGTTATTCTACACTTCTCGATTAAGATAGTTGCTGTCATTTTTTTTCTCGCACTGATTTCTCCAAGGCTGCATTTTCCTCTCATTTATTTACCCAGATAGTGTCATTAATGGCCATCCTTAGAAGAAGCCTCCCAAATGCTTTCCAAAGAATACCCCCGGTTGTCCAAAAAAGCAACCTTAAAATTGGCACCTCTAATAATATCCTCAATATGACCTCGAATCTGTTCCCAAAAAAGTCTCAGAAATGCCCCTAAAATACCAACAAATTGCACCAAAGATTTCTCCACAGAAATGTCTCTAAAGAAAAAACAACTCCCAAAAAACAGCCTTAAAAATGCTTTTAAAAATTGTCCATGGAAATATCTCCTCAAAAAATTCCCCCAAAAATATTTAAAGTCCCCCCCAAAAAAACAATAAATTCCCCCCAGAAATTAAACAATTTCCTAACACCCCCTCCAATAAACTCCCAAAAAATCTTCCTCCAATAAATGCCCCAACCCCTCCCAATAACTGTCCCCAAAAATCTTTAAAGCCCCCCCCCAAAAACCCTAATACATTCCCAGAATAAAACCCAGAAATTAAACAATTTCCCAAAAAATCCACCCAATAAATGCACCAAAAATCTCCCTCCAATAAATGCCCCCAAAAATCTTTAAAGCCCCCCTCCAAAAAAACCCAATAAATTCCCAGAATAAAACCCAGAAATTTCCCAAAAAATCTCCCTCCAATAAATGCCCCAAAAACTCTCCCTCCAATAAATGCCCCAAAAATCTCCCTCCAATAAATGCCCCAAAAATCTCCCTCCAATAAATGCCCCAAACCTCCCCAATAAATGCCCCACAAAACCTTTTAAAATTCCCAAAAAATCCCCCCAATAAATGCCCCCCAAAACATGCCCCAAAGAATTTAACCCCCCCACAAATCTCTTCTCCAAAAAAACTTTTCCACAGAGCTCCACAAACTCGTCCCCAAAATGCCTCCAGCTAAACCCCATGTAAAGACGCCTCCAAAAATTACCCCAAAAACACAAAACCACTCTCCACAAATCACCCCTTAAACCATCCCCACACTGCCAGCTTGCAGTTCAATAAGACTGTATAAATCCTCTAATGATTTGTTCCCGCAGCCTCTGCAGTTTAACAGAAAGCCTGGTTTTGACCTGAACCGAATCCCTAACTGATTCTTTCGAACATGTTTGGCTCATTGTGCGCTGTAGTTTTTTTCCCCACCTTGTAACCTTCAGGTCAGAATCAGCCTTAGTGTAAGACAAATACTGTAATGCAAATAGTTTTTTTGGAAGCCTCATGAAGTGAGAAACAATTAAAAACGGGTCATTTTGATTTGAACCAAAGGGAAAAATCATTAAAGCGTTGCTGCTGAAATGTTCGAGAGGGCCAGCGTGTGTTTTTTGGGAGCAGCGGGAGCGGAGGGAGAGGACGCCATGCGGTGCCCGCCCCGGCCTCGGCGCTAATGACGGGCGCCTCTGATTGGAGGCAGGCGGGAATGCCGCTGGGGTAGATGGATGTGGCTGGCAGCGAGTGGGGGGGAGAGCTAATTACTGTTCCGAGTGTATCTTGTTAATTAAGGGCTAATTAGTGGCAGAAACCGAGAGGGGGAATGAGAGAGAGAGAGAGACAGAGAGCGGAGGAGGAGGCGACTGCTCATGTAGCACAGAGAGATGAACATGGAGAAGTGGCAGAGCCCATCACGGAGAACGAGCTGCCAAGAGACAAATGGGGAGGACGTGTAGCGCATCTGTAGGGGAGGAAAGTGTACAATCGTTAATCACAGTGCATGATGACTACAGCGAGCTTGTTTATTATTGATGTATATTTAACAGCACACAGTTCAGGCACATAGGGTCAGAAATAACCCCCACCAAAACCACCCAGAACAATACCCCCAAAAATGCTCCTAATAGAACCCATCCAAGCTACACACACACCCTAAATCCCCCAATAATCACCCTAATAAATGCCTAATACCCTTCAAAAATATACCTAATAAATGCCCCACATGTCCTCCAATAAATGCCCTTGTAAATACATGTCTGCTATGACACCCCCCCCCATGTCCTCCAATAAATGCCCTTGTAAATACATGTCTGCTATGACACCACTCCAGCTCCCCCCCATGTCCTTTAATAAATGCCCCCAAATAAATGACAACTAAAAATGGCCCTAAAATCTCTCCCCAGAAATCTCAGCAAAAAAGTCACCCTCTTAGAAAAATGCCCCAAAAACCAACCCCAAAAACGCCCCTAATGCATTCTCAGGCCCTGCCCCAATATGTGTTCCCAAAATACCCCAACCAACCCTCCCCCAAATAAGCACCCCCTAAAATACCCCTTAAAATCATTTATTAGGGTAAAAATACCCCAAAGAATATCTCCTGAAATAGACTTTGAGACTTCCCCTCAGAAATGTCGGGCAAAACTCTAACTCAATATGCCCCAAAGAAACTCATCCTTGAACAAAAAAGTTCCCTCCAAAAACTAGGCTCAATCAATCAATCCATCAATCAATCAATCTATCAATAACATCCTCCAGAACACCCCCTCCCCTTAAAAATGCCCAGGAACCCACCCCTGAATACTGCATGACCTGAAAGTACTGAAAAATGATCAATTCTCCCGTTTACCTGCAGGACAGGACACTGTTCATCTGTGTGCAAAAGTTTACACCCCCTTACAACAAAACGAAGACGGCATGAAGTATAGATTCATAAGATTTAATAAACTGTATGACCAGCTGTTGTCTTTTGAGTCTTTTCTCTCCTCAGCCAAGGCCAAGGTTCATTACTGAGTTAAACATAGTAGAAGAATAGAATAAAAGTTAGACTTTTGTGGTACTTTAAGTTAGGGCGCCAGTAATTATGGATTGTTTTTGTGTGAAATGTAGTAAACTAGTGACATTTACTATTTCTCTCTGGCTCTTTCTCTGTTTTTCAGGCGCTTCTCACTCAAACAGCAGTACCTCTCTGCAGTCTGGAGGCGTGGCCTCAGGGCAGGGCGTGGCCTCTGTGGGCGGGGCTAAAGAAGGAATGCATCAGCGCTCTTTCTCTGTGTCCAGTGCAGAGCAGTGGAATGAAGCAGTTAATACGAGCA
The DNA here is from genome assembly GCA_024363135.1 of Leptodoras oyakawai. Lineage (NCBI taxonomy): Eukaryota > Metazoa > Chordata > Actinopteri > Siluriformes > Doradidae > Leptodoras > Leptodoras oyakawai. Next base: position 719,032 of record JANCOA010000049.1, read on the forward strand.
GTGTCTCAGGTGTGTCTCTGTCTCTCTCTCTCTCTCTCACACACACACACACACACACACACACACACACACACACCTACTCTTTATCTAAATGCTTTGTTTTCTCATTTAAAGTGAGCCATCATGTCCACTGATCCCTAAAAAACAAGGTTATTAAAGTTGAATGAATAAAGAGGGGTAAAGTTTACAGTAAAGGACTGCATACGTAGGACAGACTGATTCACCTTTACTTTTCTTTTTCCTTTTCTTTTCATCCCTCCTTTATTAATAGTAAATAGCCTAAACCATCATTCAGAATTTTTGTCATGGTTAATGAATTCTATGGCAGAAATCCTAATACTACTACTGATAATAATTAATAAATAAATAAATAATTAAATAAATAAAAATGTATATATAATAAAATGTTAACCAGAAATTATTTATTAAATGATTCTCTGCAACTATTATTATTATTATTATTATTATTATTATTATTTCTGTTTTTTTTTATAACTAAAATATTCTCAGTATTTATTTGCTCTTTTTCTTAATAGTAATTTTATTAATTATTTGCGGTTAAAAAATCATTTTTATACTAGTAGCAGTAGAGTTAGTATTCGTTTAATGAGTATTGTTTTTTGCAGTAGTATGATTATTACTACTACAACACAGCAGTTGCTATGGTTACATTTCGACGGTCATTACCTCACTTTGTTCTTTTTTGTTTATCTTGTAAATGATTTCTTTCTGTGTAATTAAGCTCGTCGGTTTAATTGCGCCAACGTGGCTGTAGATCTCCGGGACGTTTCTGATACGTTCGTACGCCATTCAGGACGTGAATCCGATCGCCGGTTTCCGTGGTTACGCAGCCGGACCGCTTCGTAACAAAGTTTTATTGTGAGTTGTGAAGAATCCTGTGTGTGAATGGTGGGTTTTTTGTTTTTTTTTGGCAGAGGTCTGAAACGGAGTCCATAATCATCCTAATTCAGTAATTACAGCTTTGTTCCCACTGCAGAACAGTCTCTCTCTCTCTCTCTCTCTCTCTCTCTCTCTCTCTCTCTCTCTCTCTCTCTCTCTGGTGCGCGTGCGCTCTCTCTCATTCCTCCGTCCTGTCAGTGCACTTGACTGAAGTCAAATAATATATTTGCCAGGCGTAACAGTGATGCACCTCTCTCTCTCTCTCTCTCTCTCTGTCTCTCTCTCTCTCTCTCTCTCTCTCTCTTTTTTCCTCCCCCCATCCTTCGTTTCTTCCTTCTTTCCCCTCCTGTGTGGGGAAAATGAATGTTTTACGGGGGCAACATTCATCACTGGTTATTTCCATCTCTTTGTCGGCTGGCAGTAAAAAAGCACTTAAATGCACATCAACAGAATAACAGTCATTTCCATGCATGTTTGCACACTCGTCGTTCTCATTAGTGGCTGCTCCATCGCTCTCTCTCTCTCTCTCTCTCTCTCTCGCTCTCTCTCTCTCTCTCTCTGTCTCTCTCTCTGTCTCTCTCTCTGTCTCTTTCTCTATCAGACACACTCATACACACTCTTTACTCCTTTTCCTTTCTTCATGTCTCTCATCCTGTCTCTCTCTCTGTCTCTCTCTCTCTCTCTCACACACACAAACACACACACACTCAACACCCTCTCTCTCTCTCTCTTTCTCTTTCTCTCTATCTCTCTCTCTCTCCCGCTAGTTTAAAGAGCGCTCTTTACGAGCACACACACTGTGGCCCCATGGTGCTGCAGACTGAACACATCACACCCTCGCCCTCCTCTCTTCTCTCTCTCCGTCTCTCCGCCTGTCGAACAATCAATTTCAGCCGCCATCGGCCCCCCGCCTGCGCCCATCAGCTCCACACCCCAAAGCAGAATTACTCGTAGGGCCGCTGCCCTCCCAATGAGCTCTGCCGCACTTGCCGTTGTCTATATAGTGTGTGTGTGTGTGTATATGTGTGTGTGTGTGTCAGTGTCAGTGTTGAACCATTCCCACCGTTCCCATCAGAGCCTCTATTCCCTTCACGAAAATGTTAAGTGGACGTTTATGTGAAAATCAGAGGATTATAAACATTACACCTTTTCATACAGCAGATTTAATACAGCACTAACTACTGTTTCTGTACTGTAAAAACACACCGTTTTTATCCCTTTCTAGTTACTCTGTATACGTAACACTATATTAAAAGTGTTTTATTCCTCTTACACCACACTACTTTGTCTATGTTAAAATAAAACTCTGCGTTTTTTATCCTTTTATAGTAACTCTATATAATAGAGTCTACCCAACTTTTTTATTTTTAAACCCAGTTCAAGTCACATGACCGGTAAAATCGGCTAATAATCATAAAAACTCAATAGCGATGATGATAAAAAAAAAAATAAAAAAAAAACCCAAGTTTACCGACCCCCCTGGGGTTCCCCGAAGAGCATTTAAAGAACCATGACTCTAGATTATTAGACGCTTCCTTTCTGAAGCGGCCTTATCGTAATGTAATTTGGCGGCGTAGCTATAATTAGAAGGTAAATAACTTCACAAAGCCGGTCGTTTTCACATGACGAGTCATTTTCATACCAGCGTTTCGTCGGGGATGAGGAACTCAGGTGATTGAGACGGAGCGTCTGCAAGAAGCAAACGGATTTGGCTGAGACGTAATCGGCGTTTTTGTTTTGCTGCTCGCGACTTCAATTCGAATCGGTTTCTATACGTAATTGTTTTAGCCGTTTAGCAGTTTTTAACTCATCCTCAGGGTGATGGAGTCTCAGAAACGTAAGACGTGTGCACCAGAGGAGGTTTTATTGATTAACGAAATGTGTGGAAATGTGTGTATGTCCAGTCTATGCTGAAGACCTTATGAACCTATAAATCAATAGACATCTATGGAAGGTTCTAGATCCGTGATTTTCAACATGGTTTAATAGTTGGAGCTCGTGAGATGGGTCATACCAATTTCGGATTTTCACGTAGGAGCGTTTCAAGGGTTACCGTGACTACAGGAACCTACCAAGTATTACCTGGTGTGCCAGTTTTTCTGGTACTTCAGCGTATATAACAGTGTACCAGAACGTGCTCCGTAACTAGTCTCTGTGCTTCCGTTAGAGATACAGCGCGGCGGCAAAAACAAGAGATTTAGACTTTGTGGTTTAATATTCAAATCAGTGTAAATTGGCGTAAGGTTTCTGTGGGGGCGAAAGCTATATCTTGTTACTTATTGTTAGCGTGAGACTCGTCTCATGCGCTTAAACAAACGTGTTAGAAAATGATTGCCGATGGGAGAAGTGCATTCTGGATTTGCAGATAGA
>JANCOA010000049.1:890274-900679 GCA_024363135.1 Leptodoras oyakawai
ATTCCCTAGTGTATTCCCTGTTTTATTCCTTACAGAATTCCCTAGTGTATTCCCTGTTTTACTCCTCACTGTAGATTACAGCGTGCCGTCCAGCAGCAGGGTCAGACGGTGTGGAGGTGTGATTTACCTCAGAGCCTGAACCAGGTTTAGATCCGTAAACTCGTGAAGGTCAACAAACGCCTGCAGAACCAGATTGTTAAACTCGTCTCTGAGAGAGAGAGAGAGAGAGAGAGAGAGAGAGAGAGAGAGAGAGAGAGAGAGATAAAGGCTTCAGTAAGTCTGGTGTTTGGTATCGATCTCTTGCAGCAGTGTGTATGCAGAGAAGACGAGAAGATGGACTGATGATGAACTCCAGCGGAGGTGTGGTACCTCTCTCCCAGATAGTCTCCGATGGCCGTTTTGTTAAGCCCCTCCCCTTTGTAAAGGAACTGAGCGATTTCCTCTGGAGTGTGACGCAGAAGCTCGTTCTCCACCAGGAACGCAATACCCTGAGAGCACCACAACAACGGGTTACTAACACACACACACACACACACACACACACACACACACTTTCCTACTCCTCACCTTCTTGGGGTCCATGTTGAACTTCTTCCTCCCCATGGCCACATGGCGACTCTTCTGGAGTGTTTTGCTGCAGACACAACGTCGGACACCAGCGTTAGCGGCGTACGAGTAAGACGACACCCGGTAATACCGCACACACAAACCAGAGATTCTCTGACCTGCCCTCGGTGCTGTTCTCCAGCCCTTCCACCTCCATCATGGCCTCTCGCAGCTCCTCTCGCAGCCTCTGGATCTCCAGCAGCAGCGCGCCTTTCCTCCGCCGGATCTCCTCCAGCTCCGCTCGCTCCTCTGGGCTCAGGTCAGCCGGGACTGACGGGAGAAAACGTGCACGTGTTCTTTAATTATTGCCACGTGACAAAGTCATGACAAAGTTTAAAGCTATTAAAGGTATTTAAAAAAAGCCTTTCTGGTTTCATCGGCCACATTGGGCATGCTGTGGAATGTCACCTGAGGAGCTTTTGGATTGGATTGGAATGGAATGGAATGGAATGCATTCACTTACAGGATACAGCAAAACACACACACACACACACACACACACACACACACACACCTGTCATTACTGCTCATGACTAGGACATTTCAACATAATGGCCTTCAGTCATGCCTTTCAGATATGATCTGTACACAGAGGAATGCACACAATGCTGCTTCTACACATCTATAACGCATCTATAACGCATCGTTACATCATAATGAGCAGAAATATCCATACTGACATCATAATAACCACAAATGATGAAATGATGAATATCATGCACAATGCACGAGACAAAAAAAACCGTCTGACGTTTTAGTTTTGCTAGCAGGAAGCGATGTATAACATGCAACATGACACAATCAAGCATAACTCTGTCAGAATAAATCTAAACACAAACATTAACACGTTTGTGCGAATTATAATAAGAAATTGTATTATATTTTATTTATTCGGCAACGTTGGTAGACCATTTCAACATTTCCCATCCGTATTCAACAACCCCCGCCTCTTTCGATACAATTGGCTAGTAGAGCCAACCTCCGGCGCTCTGATTGGTGGACAGCTCATCGATACAACCTCCTAACCAATCACAGCGCGCCTCACCAGAGATACGGTGCAAATATAAAATAGCGCATGCTAACGTATTAGCTCGCTTAGCTACGTCAAACAATACAAGATGCAAAAAAATGTTAGCGACTTACTGTAGTCCAGGTCGTCCATTTTCGGGGCTTTGCTCTTAGGCATATATGTATCAGAGCCGACTGTCATTCAATAGCTAAAAAAGACGGATATATAAAATATACCCCTTGAAATTAAAAGGAAAAAAATAAATAACAAGGCGGAGTAAAAAGGAAACCAGGGAGGTTTCTAGACAAAGGAGGAGTCGGTGTGATGCCGGATGTTACGTCAGAACGGAAGTGGGGCGGGGTGTAGTAAGTACGTGCATTGACGTCGGACATCTTGGTAAGGTCGCGGGCTTCGAGACGCCATTTTTAGAAGAAACCGTTATTTTAATTAGTTAAAATACAAACTTATTGAAATGCTAGATTAAAAAAAAATGCATACTATTTACACTTATAATACATAAACCTATTTAAAAATATTTTTAAACTGTGAAGTATTCTATCAAAAAATTAACTTGTTGACATTTTGTAATATTTAATTTTTTTTTAATTATTATTATTATTATTTTTATCTTTATCAATACCTGACTTGTGAGAGCAGTGTTTAAAGCTGTGTTAAATGCCAATAAACCTACATCCCTGTCACTTCACATCACTCAAAACAGGTGTCAACGATCAAACCGAATCATCGGCGACTAGCCGCTAGCGCTATCTCGCACTGATTGTACCACTGTGCCGTCGTGATTTCATGATTCTGTGATTCCTGTTCAGTCCGAAGGTGTGGATTTTCTCTACCAGCGGCTCTTAAAGCTGCGTTTTTTTTGTCACGATTTGCCACGAATGATTTGCAGCCGTTATGAGAATAATTAATAACAGGAAGCAGCTTGTTCTTCAGGTGTTCCACAACATTAAACCCAACTCTAAATGCATAACAAATACAAAACGACACCACTAACTCTACTCTGTGTTGTTGGTTATACAGTATATCGCTTCGCTCCAACAGCACGCCCTCTGGTGATTTCATTTTTGGGTCCCATGTGATCCCAGTCTCGATGTAGAACACTCTTGAGGGCTTTTGTGTTGTTTTTGGACTCGGGTACTGCGGACCTAATAAACTCCTCGGCAGAGCTGATAGGGAGGAGGAAAGGCACAGAGAAGCTAAGATAACAGAAGCAGAACTGTTTACGATGTGTGTGAGTGGCAGATTACCAAACTCCACCTCAGCAACGCTACCTCAAAGACCTATAGCGTCCTATGCATCATATATCATTATTTAATGTTAACTGTTTTAAAAAAAAGTCTCCCTGCACTATTTAATGCACATTGCTCCTTATTGTTTAGCACAAGACGGCAGACAGAGGACAGGAAGAGAGTCTGAGACGTGAGCTTCCGTATTTACGACTCGGTAAAGAGTGTGATAACCAGTAGCTTTGCTCCGGCTATTCTACAGGAAGTCTGCTGAATCACAGCCATGTTAGTGTCACTTCCCCTGGCTGATAATTGCCCCGCATTCCTACAGAAGGCAAAAAAAATGTTCCACGTTTTTTCCCCAAACTTCCACCACTTTTGTTTTGGTGCTGGGCCGGAAAGTGGCAGCATTCCTGAGTCAATGCTGTGAGGTGTAAAAATAGAAGATTTGAGTTTTGGCTCTTGTTTGGCCACCATAGTGTAAAACAAACAAACAAACACTACTTAAAAAAGTAAGTTAGCTGGTTACGCTTACGATTTTGAGTTCATTGAACTTTATTATGCATATTATTGATGTTACCCATAATGCACTGGCATATACCAAGCTATCATATCTTTATCTAATTAATAATTAGCTCATCGCCTAATGGTTAAAATGGTTCTCTCTCTCTCTCTCTCCATCAAAATCCCCTGAAATGAAAACCGCAGCTCAAGCACCACACATTTCCTAGTTAAATTTAATCTTGAGGATAAACAAGATGTTTTTATACAGAACTATGAACTGTACATCATATATATATATATATAATTTATATTTTTATTTAACATTGACTATTAGTGATAATTACAATTTTATTACAAGCATCTATTAACAAGACATCATTGAAACCAACGAGCTGTTCAATTACTACTGAAGTGTCTTATGCTGCTCTAAAGCAATGGTCCATCAAATGAAATGAGACACAGCCCAGCGAAGAACAATCCAAAATGTAAACCATAATTTCTTGCTCAAAATGTCCCTTTCCTTCGTCAGAAATCGGAAAAAAAAATTAATAAAAAAAAAGTCATTTACTATAAATCATGATTTGTGGTTGATTGTTGGGGAAAAGTGTTTATTTTAGATATTTTCAACTATTTGAAACATTTTCCTCATATTAAGGGATTTTTTGTTTAAAAAAAAAAAAACTATTTAAACATTTCCGTATAAGCATAATTCTTTGTAAAAATGCATTAATAAAATGAATAAATTAAATGAGCACCTAAATGTTTCACAATTGGCAAAGAAATTGAACGTTGGGTGGATTTGGTTAAAAAAATGTTTCAAATTAAAATTTAGCAATTGTGCAACTTGCATTACCTCACATCATCACATCAGCCTCGCATGCTTTTGCGTAAACAATCAGGCAAATGCACTATTAAAGATATTTATATCAGAATAAATGCCATTAAATGGCTGCATCCTATAACAACTAGGCATGTACGGATTATCAAAGGTTACGACGTTATCGTGATATAGTATTTTAAAGTATTGCTTAAAAAGCAACAAATTGTTTTATCCGTACGTTTTATTTGACTAGTAACAAAATTATAGGATTGCCTTCTTTATAAGGACACTTCCAAAAATAAGGGCCTTTAGAAGACCTTTGTCATTGTGATGCCTACCGAATTTATATTCACGTCATAGCTCCCTATTCTTTACTTAAGGGGTTAAACATTTTGTAGTGCACAATATAAGAGCCAAGTGTCCTTGCTTACAAGAAACATTTTACAACCTATCGTGATATACCGTACGCCTGATTATTGGCACATGCCCAAGAGTGAACTAAACTCACCTAAAACCCCAGACTACGCTTGATCATAGGCTACCTAAGATGCCATTCAATATGCGTATTTATCTATGGTCCTTGTTAATGAAAATTACTTAAAGGCTTGGATGGATGGTTGCAATCTTAAAGTATTGCAGGGAGAAGTTTAAAGATTGCTACCTTGAACTACAAACATGGGGTTGGTAGTCACCTTAGATGTGGTGGCTGTGGCAGATCTTAAGAAAACCAACTTGTAAAAGGTGTAGTGTATGAGGACCTGTTAGGTTAGAACCTGGTCCCACAATTTGGCAGCAAGAAAACAGGCATAAGGGAAAGACAGAGAAAGGAAGTGGAAGCAGGAGCTGTGGCATACCTTCTGCAAAGTATCAGAATGGAAGAGGTAGCCCCAAATTGGGCAGCAAGGAAAGGTGGGGTAAAACCAGGGGACAAGGCCTAAATGTGACAGTGGGTTCTGTGAATTAAACATTGAAGGAGGCAAAGCTTGGCTGACTGGTACATGGCCCTAGATTGGGGAGTCTAGGTGTACCATAGAGTCTGGTTTTTAAGGGCCATTCAATTGACAAGATCAGAGAAGAGTAACTTGAGTTTGGTCTGTCTGACTGAAGCAGATGATAAAGAAAGAGAGTCAGGACATGAGAAAGTGGTGCTAAATTTTGGCAAATTGGGACACACCCCCAAATTGATTGAAGAGAATTGGGATGCAGCACCAAATTGGGTGGCAAGAAAAGGTGGGGTAAAACCAGGGGAAGAGGCTTAAATGGGACAACAGTTTCTGTAAATTAAACGATGAAGGGGGCAAAGTTTGGCTGACTGGTACATGGCTCTAAACTGGAGATTCTAAGAGCAGCAGGAAATGGGGTTTTAAAAGGCCATTCAACTGGCAGGATCAGAGAAGAGGAATGTGGGTTGTGGCTGACTGGAAGGTGATATTATACCTAGATGAAGCAGACAATGAAGAAGGAGAGTCAGGACATGAGAAAGTGGTCCTGAAGTTTGGTAAATCTGGACACACCCCCAAATAGATTGTCGAGGATTGGGATGCAGCCCCAAACTGGGCAGCAAGGAAAGGTGTGGTAAAACCAGGGGTAGAGGCTTAAATGGGACAACAGGTTCTGTGAATTAAACGGTGAAGGATGGAAAGCTTGGCTGACTGGTACATGGCCCTAAATTGGAGATTCTAGGAGCAGCAGGATGTGGGGGTTTATAGGGCCATTCAGTTAGTAAGATCAGAGAAGAAGAATGTGGGTTTTTGTTGTCTGGTTGGTGGAATTATAACTGAAATTTGGTACACACCCCCAGTCGATTGCAGAAGAACCAGAAATTGGGGAAAGTGGGGGATGGGACAAAATCCAAGGAACCTAGCCAACTGGTGTTGTGGCCATCAATAAAAAAAATACAAGGAAAAAAGAGAGAGGGAAACCAGGGCGTGGAGTGTAAAAAGGCCACCTTTCAAAAGTAAAGATGGCCGACCCTAAATGGTATGTCCCTAAAAGCTTAGATCTCCATCTCCATCTTGTTGTGTGCAATAAGGCAGGAAAACATCATCCCCTACTCAAAACTGGACACTGAAGTTCTCAAGCTCATTTTTAAAGAGATTCCCTCATTCTTTTTCACTTATTTTTACCAGTAGTTGTTATTTCCATGTGTAGCTTAGTCTCCATCTCTTTAACTGACTGTCGATCCAGTAGTCACTTTTAAATAAAATCCCATTAAAAGCTATTGGTTTTATTGCAGCTGCTGGCTATATTTATTCCTCAATCTCTCTTTCTCTTTCTCTCGAAAGCGGACAGCATAGTTATTATGCAATGCAGAGTGTGTAAAATAATCCGCCCACATTTCAGGTCAGAATCTGGTGATCTTCACTCCTGAGTCTCCCACGATGACGCGAGCCATGGACGGATGGATCTGAAAGAAAAGAGATGAAAAGAGTGAAATGAATGGAAATGAATTACTCTAATAACATCACAGTAGATTTTTTAATCCATTGGGTTTGGGTTACAGCAAAAACCGGATACTTCAGCGTTACAGTAGCGGGTCCAGGGGTGGCTCAATGGTTAAGGTGTTGGGTTACTGAATAGAAGGTTGGGGGTTCAAGCCCCACCACCACCACCAAGCTGCCACTGTTGGGCCCTTGAGCAAGGCCCTTAACCCTCAACTGCTCAGTTGTGTAAATGAGATAAATGTAAGTCACTCTGGATAAGGGTGTCTGCCAAATGCCATAAATGTAAATGTAAATGTCAAATTTGCGGGTTGTGAGGCCACCTCAGGTAGCGGTCGAAATAGAAGATACCACAGTAGCTGTGCTGTTTTGATGTAACGTACGGTTTAGTGGTATAAGGTTCAGAACAGCATTGATTGCAGTTGTGTTGTGTATTATTGTGGAAATACACTATATGGCCAAAAGCTTGTTGGGCTTATGCCAGTTGGCCAAAGCTTTACAAAGCTGGTCCCCACTTTGCTTCTGTGACAGCCTCCACTTCATATACTTTTAGCCATATAGTGTATAATTGGAATGTACGATGAAGTCATTAAGTCTGTACCTGTGCCTGCAGGGGTCCATAGGGCACGAGCTCTCCATCCACAGTTAGCGTCCCCCGTGGCGATAGGGGCTGCAGCCGAAAAGCTCGAGCGGAAACATGGCTAACGTAAGGTGACGTCAGAGAAAGATGATTGCCTCTTTCCATCGCCAGGAATAGGCGGAGAAGCGTTGCCCGGGAAATCCCGGCCCTTACAAATGTCAGGTGTATGAGTCCGTCATCAAACTGTGCGTGAGGTGCTGCAAACAAATCAGCACCTAAATGCGACTGGTAGATAGCAAGTACTAGAACAAAGTCGCCTTCAATAGTCACCCAATCTCTAGTAGGCAGCGGCTGATCAAGGGGGGGCAAGAGGTCGTCTTGAGGGGGTGGATCAACAGGCGAGATAACTGGGGGGCGGGGTTTAAGAAGCCCATAAGGTTGGACCATTTCAAAGGAGAAGGAAGATGAGGAGGTGGAGCCTGGCAGGCTGGTACGTGGGCCTATATTGGATGGTGATGACGGAGGAGTCGGGGAAAGAGACAAAGACAGCGAGGTGAATTTGGGTGGTAGGGAGTTAGAACTGGACTGATGGAGGAGGGAAAGAGGGCGGGGCTTAGACGCGCTTTGTTTATGGTTCTTGTTCTGGTCCACTGAGGTTTTGGGTTTAGAGATGGAAAACCGTGAACGACGGAATGGCGAGGAAATGGTGAGCGCTCGCTCTCGCGCAGGGTCCGCCGGAGACGGACCACGGTTGAAAAAGGTCCCATTCAGGTCCTCATGTTCCCTCTCATACGCTGGAGTTTCTACTTCCTGTTCGGAATCGGGTCCGATTGGCCGGCTGAAGAACGCGGTGGCGTTATGGATGGATGGGGCGGAGTTTTTACGGCGCGCCTTTTGTTGGTCTGGGTTTGAATATGCCTCCTCCTCCTCTCTTCCTTCATCTGCACTATATTCTTCTTTCAAATCCCTCGCTCCATCCATGCCATTCCATCTCTCATCCTCTCCTTCACTTGCGGAAATCTTCTCCTGTCTTTCACTTGACTCCATGCTGAACCCGGATGTGACCTCCATCCTCTCCTCCGCCTCTTTTCCTTCATCCACATCATATCCGTCTTCTGTCATATTTCTCTCGCTGTCGTCTTCTTCCTCCTCCTCGTTAGTATCTAGTCTTTCGTTCGACTCTGCACTAGACCCAGACATTCCCCCCATCCTCTCCTCCGCCTCCATTTCTCTCTCTCGATCCTCAGCAAGACTGCTTGCCCTCACCACTCCTCTGCCTCTTGCTCTCCCTCTTCTCCTCTGCCTCTCCCGGTTTCTCTCCTCCCTCTCTCTCTCCCTGTCCTCCTTTTGGAGGCTCCTCTGTTCGCTGAGGCCCATATCGGAGCAGGTGCGGTGGATCGGCATTCTGCAGTATCCTTCTAGTCCTTCGGTGATGCTACGGGAAAGGGGTCGATGTGGAGTCTGCAAGGGCACTTCTGGGGTTGAACTTGCCCCTCCGGGGGGCAAATAGGACAAGCGACCCTTATAGGAGCGCAGAGAGGCTAAACGCACCAGTGTGCCCAGCGTGAAGCGGGCAGAACCGAGCCCTCTGTAGCGCTCGCTCTCAATGTCCACGTCTGAAACAAAGCCCCAGGCTACAGACAGGAAAGAGAATAGTCTCTTGGGTGACGAGGGACGTCCGTTCTGATTGGATGAAGGAGACGGGCTGGTTGTCACGGACACCAGGTCCATAGGTCGGACTCCGCCACGGCAAAGCAGGAAGCAACAGTTGATAAGGAGTGGCTCACGAAGGCACATGTCATATCTGAGAGAGAGAGAGAGAGAGAGAGAGAGAGACCAAGAGAGTGTGTAATGGAGACCGGACGACTTACAGGTAATATCAGGTGAATCATTTACTACAGGTTACTACATTACTACAGGTACGGCTACAGCCAGGTGAGTCAGGAGGCCAGGTGAGTAAAGGTAAAGGTTTTTTACCCTGCGTAGTGGTTAATGGAGCCAGCAAGCGCGTTGCCGGAGCCACACGGTAAAATTCCCAGTGGAGTTTTAATTGCTTGTTCCCAGTCGGGTCTGTCCATGAGGCCATTGATCACCTGCGCCGAGGAAAAACACAAAACGCACATCAGTTCCGCCAATACCCATTAACAAGCAGAGATTCGTAAGACGTTCAAAGGAACGGGACCTCGTGCAGCAGTCCGTCTCCGGAGACGATGACGATGCCGTCCCACTCATGCAGAGAAATCTCTCTGATCAGCTCCCGGGCATGGTTCTGCCGTTCTAATGCGCAAATTCAAAACAAAATGTAAAGTAATATCCCAACAAGATGTAAGAATACATTAATAAAAACATGAGAAAAACATTTTCCACTGAAAATAAGAGTAAAATTAATAATTAGAGTAAAACTAAGGAGCTGATCGTGGACTTTAGGAAGCAGGAGCGGGTGCAGTCGCCAATCTCCATCAACGGGATTGCGGTAGAGAGGGTAGACAGCATTAAGTTCCTTGGTGTCTACATCAGCGAGGATCTGACATGGACAGAACACACCACAAGGATGGTGAAGAAGGCATAAACAACGCCTCTACTTCCTCAGATGGCTGAGGAGGTTTGGACTGAACCACAGAATCCTCAGGACTGTCTATACTTGCACGGTGGAAAGCATCCTGACTGGCAGCATCACCACCTGGTATGGTGGTATGGGAACTGTACCGTCCTCGAGAGGAAATCCCTGCAGAGAGTAGTGCGTACAGCACAGCACAGCACATCACCAGGGTTCAGCTCCCAAACCTTCTGGATCTATACACCAATCGCTGCCTGAGGAAATCTAGTAGGATTATGAAGAACCCCTCCCACCCAAGACACTACTCTGAAGCTTGAAGACCAGAACCAGCCAGTTCCGCGACAGCTTCTTTCCCCAGGCGATTAGGCTATTAAACAGATAGTAGTACAGTGTTCTGCCCAACCCACCCTCACCGCCATCCCATATGATCCCACATGACTCATTGCACCCTGCACTTTTCTTTTCTTTTCTTTTCTTTTCTTTATGTGTATATGTCGTTTCCGTACGGGTGCAGGAACTTGCACCCAAGCTTTTCACTCACTTGTACTGTTGTGATGTGACAATAAAAATTCATTCATCTTCTTGGCCGCTTATTCCTTTTCAGGGTCACGGGGGAGCCGGTGCCTAGCCGGCCACATAGGGCG
>JANCOA010000049.1:1095759-1106083 GCA_024363135.1 Leptodoras oyakawai
CTTATTCCCAGTTACGGGGTCACGGGGGAGCCGGTGCCCAGCCGGCAACTCTGAGTGCAAGGGCAGGAGCCAACCCTGAATAGTCCACCAACCAAACATGTCCAGTCACCAGCATCCTGTAAGCACCGATGAAGGATTACAGGATGACTAACACAAACTGTGCAGCAACAGACAAGCTACAGTCTTTGACTTTACATCTACAGGGTGGAGCAATATGATGGATGTGTGTCATAGTGTGTACATAAGTGCACCAGTGGTTTAATCTTAAAAAAGTAGTATGTAATAATCAAGTGAGATTTCAGATGTCTGAGTTATTAACAGCACCACCAAATAGTGATTTTTCCCTCCAGACTTATCACATGATGATATGTAATGGATATAGCTACACCAATGGATGTAGCTATGATTTGATGTACGCATAACTTGATTCAACAAGGTTTTTGGGGTAATGAGTAACTGGTGACCGATTGTACCTTGGACTTCGGGGTAGTGACAGCTTTGCGTTAGCTTGTCTCTATATTTGAATATTTTCCTATAAAGCACGTCCTGTTGCATCCTTTGTTTCATTGTTTAAAATTGCTTGTCAATTGCTTGTTTTGGAAATACCAAAACAAATTCATGGCTTTTTTTGACAAATGGCAGGGTGTCTGACTAAGCAAGAAACTTGGTTTGGGAACCACTAGAGCAAACATTCCCATGGCACAGAGCCTGAACAGACATTAAAATAATGTCCTCTATTGACAGCTATTGGACTGGAAGAGCTCCACCCGATTGCTACCGCATTTCATTTGTTTCTCATTAAATTTCTGGCAACAACAAACTTCATAATAGACACTGATTACAATCAATAGTATGTACTTTTACACATATTATATTATGTGTGCATTAACATAAACTATAGCCTATATTATGATATATATATTATATCAAATATAATAATAAAATAATAATAATGGAACCCTGCACTGGTGGAGAAGATTTCTGCACTGTAGCCTGCAGCATGTTCAGTGTACTGAAGTATGCACTTTAAGTGTTTGATCAGATCTGACACAAATGGGTGTGTCTGCATGTAGGTGTGAGTGTGTGTGCATGTGTGTTGGGTATATGTGTGTGTGTTAGCTCACACTTTGTTTTCTGAAGCCGAACAGAACGACAGTGCTGTGAAGACGAGGTAAGTACGGAATGTACCATTCCTTTCCCTTTTTAAAGAACAGTATCGTTTTTGTATAGCTATAGGCACACATACTGTATTAACTTACAAGTATGTTTTAGTACGTGTTAGTACTGAAGGAAAGAGTTTCAAAGCATGCCAGCCTTGCCCTATCACTGAATGAGGAAGCTCCTTGACTCCTTGACTGAAAACCTTTTTTGTATAAAAAGTGCATAAACTACAGTATGGCAACCACACGAAGCCAGATTTTCTGTTAAAAGTATGGGACAGATGAATGCAAATAATAGGATTATGTTTTTGTTTTTGTTAATTCCTGTAGAATTCTTTATTTTTCATTGATACGTAAGCTGCTCAACAATACTTTGCCACGCCCACTCATCGGACCATGAATATATTAAAAAACAAAACTTTTCTGAAGACACTATATATTGATATTGTTTCTGTGGTGACTTGCAAGAACGTTTAGTTCATGTGCAATGATTACTTTACAAACCCCATTTCCAGAAAAGAGGCGTGTTTACTGCTAGGTCATGTCACCTTCTCTTTATACTTTTTAATCATTTGGGAATTGAAGATATTACTTATTGCAGTTGAGCAGTTGGATGGTGAAAGACCTAAATTCTTTGCACTGAGAAACATTGCATTTGAACTAACTGACAATTCTCTCATGAAGTTTGGCACAAAAAAAGTGGTGAACCATGACCCATCCCTGCTTGCATAGACTAAGCCTTTGGTGGAAGCTTCCAGAACAGTGTTAATCGTTTCAGGCTTGTTTTGCCTCTGTCCCAACTTTTTTTTTGAGTCTGTTGCAGGTTGCAGGTGTCGCATACGTTTGTCATTGACAACACTGAAAATCTTTTCTTTGTCCTATAAATATATATTTTTTGTTCTTTACCTTCAGCCATGTTCATACTAATCTGCCGCTACAACCGCGTGTACGCCTTCCCCGGCGATGACGTCACGCTGTCCTCTCACCTCTCGCCTGAAACCAGCGCCGTGCCCATGGAGGTCCGGTGGTTTCGCGGGACAGAATGCATTTACCTGTATAAAAATGGACACATGAGCGTTGGGCGAGGCTACGAAGGCCGGGCGGATATGTTAATCCCGGAGATGAAGAGAGGAAACGTGTCTCTGACCCTGAAGTCCATCGCACCCATGGACACAGGAACCTACACCTGCCAGGTGTTTACTGGCCACAACAAGGTGGAGAAGTCAATACATTTATATATGTCAGGTGAGTCATGGGATACGGTTGGGCTATATGCAATACACAGCAGTACCATTTTGATCCATTAAAGAACACCACATTGTACTTTTCATACTGACTGTTATAAAGCACTGACACTGGAGACTAACTGCTGAATAAACACCTCCTCCACACAAGAAAGTGAATCTGTTTATGATTTTGTCTAGGAATGGAGCCACTTTCACCTGATAGAAGTAAGTTACATTCTTGCATTGCGTTCAAGATGGTTATGGTGTTTATATTTGCTACTCTATGTAGCAAGAGCGTAATTACGGTTATTACTTTTACACCAAACTGTCTGCAAAACAAAATGAATAGGAATTCATTTGGGAATAGGTATAACTAGAATATGGTTGATTTGGTATGATATATAATATATTGAACATGGTATGATTCTTCTTAGACCACAGAACCTCAAATTCGAGCTACAAAGTGCCTAAAAGCCCAAAGCATCACTGGTAAATAAACAGCATCAGGTGTATCCTTATTATACAGTATTGTCTTTGTCTAATCTGTAAGCCAAGTTGGAGTGATGCAGAAAATCTGACATTTAAATAAACTCATTTACAAACTCTTGCTTGCAAATGCTAGTCAAATCCAAGTCATTTGATGTAGCGTGATTTGCGCACGTTGTGAAGCTGGGATTGATGATCTAGTGCATGGAACACGGTAGAGGAATCCACCTTACTCAAAATTAACGCCATTCTCCTGTGGATCCTCAGTAGGACCGAAGCTCACGGAAAAGGACAGCATGGACATGGAAGACTCTGTGGTCATACTTGGTGAGTCTTCAACTGATCTGAAAAATTAATTCTGGTGACAAGAACCACTCATGAAGGCAATAAAATTAACATACAGAAAGAGATGTTTGGCAATGTAGTCAATTAACTACTACTTTTGCTTCAAAAAACCTGGAAGACATCTGATTGAAATGTACATGTTTAGGTGACCTTTTTTTTTAAATATATTATAATATAGTAATATATTATTATCTTTTATAACCTTAGAGTTGAAGAAGTTGTTGCAGCAACGGGAAAAAGAGCTTCTAGATAAAACCAGAGAGATGGAAACCACAGCTGACGTTCTGAGGACAAAGACAAGTCTCCTGCTGTACACGGGGATGGACCTGGAGAACATGAGTAAACTTGCAAATGACAAAGAGGAACATTTGAAGAACATGGTGAGTGAGCTGGAGATGTGTAAGAGGCAAGTGGGGGAGCTGGGGCAGAAACTGCAGGAGAAGGACGCACAGGTTGAGGAGCTTCGAATCATTCTGCAGGACAAAGAGCGAGAACTGGAGGAGGAAAAGGAACATCTGGGGGAACGTGAAGAACATCAGATTACAGGTGAATTTTATTTGGTAACCTGTCAGATAGCTAGTAAAAGTCACTATTGGTGAGAGTCGTATTCAAATTGGCCATAATTAACGTTATTCACATTTGGCCTTCTGGTACGAATTGTATATGGACGATCTTTTGATCTTTCTTTGGGCGAGGTCATGCTGCCATGTGCCGTTCACCACTTTGTCTTTTTTGTCTCAGGATCGTACTCAAACACCCACGATTCACCTTCTGCGATCACTCTGCTCAGGAAATTGGGCTCTCTCGTTAAACAACCTGTTAAAATGTCTGATGCACTTTTACAGATTGTTCTACAGTGACTACTGAAACGGGTTCTACCATTTATCTGAGATCCCATTCTAACTGACCTTGAACCGCCGTCCCCATGAGTAAACCCCACGGAGTACAAAAGCACGGGAATTTCGTTCTCGTTACTTTCCAGACTCGTTTATTACCATAATAATTAATCATACTACTAATAATTGGGACAAACCATTGATGGCAAGTTCTTTGTCTGGCTTCTATCCATTGTAATAAAATCATTGTTGCAGTGTCTCAACAAGCATTTCTCAACTCTGTTGGATCTAAACATGTCAAAACGTGTTGACGGATCCTTTAAACACACCTGACCCAATTCACAAAGGCTATTTATAATGTTTGCAGCCAGTTACACTAAACAGGTTTAGTCATAAATCAGGCTGTAAAATCTATCCAAAAAATTACAGTTGTCAGCATCTTTCTGGGGTGGGGGGTGTCACACAACTGATTACAAACTCTCTGAAAGGAGCATGATTCCCTAAGAGCCTGGAGTGGGATCTCGTCCTTGTGCTATTGATACCATGCTGTGGCCTTGTGGTTGAATTGTCAGATTTTCAGACCAAGTGGATAAGGGAACACACAAGGATATCCCTTGAATTTGCAACGGCTGGCCTACGGGTTAAAGGATGTCATCACCATGACGTGCTAGACACCCAGGCCCTGCTATGATGTTCCAGTCTTTGAGGAGCATCTCCTTTTCATTGGCATGGCGTAGAAGCTCCAGGAAGTCAGTAGTGCTGCTACCATGGCATCAGTGTGCACTTTCAACAGGTTCTTCAAAGTTATTTAAGTGATTCCTGGTGACTACGAGGTGTGATATAGAATGCTAGTTCATTCATTCATTCATCTTCTTGGCCGTTTATTCCTTTTTCAGGGTCACGGGGGAGACGGTGCCTAGCCGGCCACATAGGGCGCAAGGCAGGAACAACCCTAGACAGGGCGCCAATCCATCGCAGGGCACACTCACGCACACACACACACACACACACTAGGGCCACTTTAGAGACACCAATCACCCTAATGTGCATGTCTTTGGACTGTGGGAGGAAACCGGAGTACCCGGAGTAAACCCACGCCGACACGGGGAGGACATGCAGACTCCACACAGAAGGGACCCAGACCGCTACATCTGGGGATCAAACCCGGGATCTTCTTGCTGTGTGAGGCGACGGTGCTACCCACCGAGCCACCGTGTCGCCCCAGAATGCTAGTTATGGTTGTAAACGGACTTAAGAAGCAGTGCACCACATTCTCCTGTACTCTTACCTGCAAATCCAGGCTAATTCTCGTTTTCTGTTTGCCAATCCTCAGAGGGACTGAAGAGCACAGCGCAAGACGCCACAGACACAGAGGAATCTGTCAGCTTACTTGGTGAGCATGCAACTGATCTAAGCAGGACAAATTGGAAAAAAAAATATCCATAAGCCATAATTACGTAGTGCATATTGGAATTTTCTGTCGTTTATACTGTAGAGTTGAAGGACCTATTGCAGAAAAAGGAAAAAGAACTTGAAGATAAAGCAATGAAGTTGGAAAGCACAACAGCAGCTCTGACGAGGATGGCAAAGCTGCTCCAAGACAGAAACACCGATGTGGAGAATTTAGCAAAAGAGCGAGACGATTATTTGAAGAACATGGCCGGGGAGATGGAAATGTGTTTAATGGAACTGGAGACACTGGGACAGAAACTGCAGGAGAAGAACGCACAGGTCGAAGAGCTCCGAGACATTTTACAAGACAAAGAACGAGAACTGGAAGAGGAAAAAAAACAGGGAGAAAGTGAACATGCAATAACAGGTAAGCTCTTTAACATTTGTATATTATTAAAAATTACTTAAGAATTATGGATGCATAACAGCCTCAAATGCTGTTCTAGCTTCCGGGCATTTTAATTTGGCTTGGGTGACTGGAATGTGTTTTTATAACCACACACAAAAAAATTTACTATGCATGATTTCTTGCAGTGAATAAAATGGCAGATGGTCCTCACGAGCCGTTCGTTTTCGAACTCCTGGAAAAGAGCGATGACCTGCTGAGCAAAATGTACCAAAACCCGAAGGAGCAGCAGGAAGAGATCGAGAGCTGGATTTACAAAAAGAGAGAGGAGAGACGGCTGACAGAAGAGCAGGAGAAGACAGAAGTTCTTGAAAAAGAGTTTCTCGATTACTTCTCGGCGGTCAAAGAACTGATCGGGAAAAAGCACGAGAAGATCGTGGCTTGGGCGAAGATGATGGCTGTGCTTCAGAATAAGCTAGAGGTTGTAGAGACAGAGGAGGAAAGGGATGAGCTAGAGCTGCAGGTGAAAGAAGCGATAGTAATGCAAAGGCAGGGTGAGGAAGAGATAGAAAAACTCACCGAAGACATCGAGGAGAAGAGGCGTGGAATTGAGGAGAAGCACAAGCATGAGACAGAGGAGATCAGAGAGAAATACAACACTGTGTCCATGATTGAAGCAGAAACAAATATTTTAAAAATCATCCTCCCTGACGTACAGGCGTACTTTCGGAACATAGCTGCCGACTTACAGAGAACATGGAGCGCACAAAGACCGATCGTAACTAACAAGACGTGTGGAGAAATACAAGCCCCGGTCGAGGATGTTGAGGAGATCCTGGAAGATCAAACCAACAGCTCGAGCCAGACAGAGGCTACGATACAGACAGAAATGAGATCCAATAATAGTAGCCCAGAAATAAACAACAACTGTGTAGAGATACTCGGCGTGCACGAAGACGCGGAGGTATGCGTTGTTAGAAAAACGAACGGTTTGAAGACCGAGTTTACAGATTCAGTAGACCAATGCGACAAGATGGTGAATGGCGTGGTATTCGGAGAACGAGAAATGGAAACTGTGATTGAAGAAGAAGAGGAAGAAGAAGAGGAAGAAGAGGAAGAAGAGGAAGGAGAAGAGGAAGAAGAACAAGAAGAAGAGGAGGCGCGGGAATTGAAACAGCATGTTGAAACAGGTGAACAAGTCATAATTTACACCCAGGAGACTTGCAAGAATTGAGCCCTGTCCTGGAACTAAGAACTTCAGGAGTATGCTGATGTTACAGGGGCAGGGGTGACTCAGTGGTTAAGGTGTTGGGTTACTGAATAGAAGGTTGGGGGTTCAAGCCCCAGAACCACCAAGCTACCACTGTTGGGCCCTTGAGCAAGGCCCTTAACCCTCACCTCACCCAGTTGTATAAATGATGAGATAAATGTAAGTCACTCTGGATGAGGGTGTCTGCCAAATGCCATAAATGTTACATTTTCTTATGATGAATTCCTAATAACCATCACGCAACATTTTTTACCCAGTTCCATTTGCCGCCTCTCTGATTTCACACCAGCTGCCAAAACCGGTGGGTGTGGTCTACGGAAAACCAGTTGCACCACCTTTTCAAACGGACTGGGCCGCCGTTAGATATTAGCTAACAAACTTTAATACAGAAATCAGTATTGTGTGAGACCTGGATTGAGCATAGGAAAGTCTTTATGATCAGAGCAGGTACAAATCTACAGTATCCATATGAGATTCTTCACTGGAGACTTGGTAATACACTGATTGTAGGAATCTTTAGGGACTAGCCCCAGCAGCAGGCGAGTCACACGCGTAGAAATTCCAAGTTGTTGAGAAGAGACAAGAAGAAGTAGAGCATCAGGATGTGACTTTTGTCAAGTACTAAATAAATAGCATTAGTAGAGAGTAAATATGGTTTTACAAGTCTTTTTGGGAGTGGGGTATGAAAAAGGGGGTTCTGGGGCATTTTATTTTAAATGGTTTGGTACAATCAAATGATTATACTGTACATTGTTTCAAATGCCCGCATTGTTCTTCGATTAAAATGACATCGCTATGACATATTGTGAGTAAACTCCTGTCATTAAATTAAAATCCAGTAGACTTAAACTAAAGATTATTCAGGATCCCTGCATCACCCCTGAGGTGCCGGTCCTGCTGAGTGGTCAATGGGATCGTCGGTCTTCCTGAAAAAGAGAAAGGAACGCTTTCTAAATAATGATATTGACATAAATAATGATGTTACTGAAAGCTAAAAGCAAACACCTTCACCTTAACAACAAATCCAAAAAATATATTCTAGCATTCTTCCCATCCCAGATAATTATGATTTCCTCAGCTAGCACTGGTGGGAATATAGTTTTGGTCAACGTTCACGCCAACCATGACCATCAAGTCAACCATGATTGTTGGTACCACACAGTCTGGTTTTCATATTTCTGTAATTGCTGATCTTCTGGGATTTTCCCTACACAACCGTAATCTAGAGATTACTCAATGGTGCACAACACAAAAAACATCCAAGTGAGCAAGAGTTCTGTGCAGAGAAACGTCTTGTTGATAAGAGAGATCAACAAAGAACGGCCAGACTGCTTCAACTGGACAGAGAGGCTACAGTAAGTCAGATAACCACTCTGTACAGTGGTGGTGAGCAGAAAAGCATCTCAGACCATGAGATGGATGACCTATGATCACATTAAGGTCCACTTCTGTCAGCCAAGAACAGAATCAGAATCGCCTTTACTGTCATTAGAATTGGCATTACAATGAAATTGGATTTGCTGCTCCACGATGCTTGTTTTGTAAACAATATAAAGAAGAAAAAAAAGTAAAATAGGCAGGATTAATATAATACAATCTTCACTGTACAAAAGAAATAAATAAGAAGAATTTCTATAAATATATATACAACAGAATATGTTTCTTAATTATTTGAAAATATTGCACATTAGAGATTTTGCACACATTTTATATTGCACATGGATTTGAAAATTGAACATTTTGTTTTTCGTTATTTTTTATTGTTTAATTCCATGATGGCACTTGGGAAAAAGCTGTCCCCGAGTCTATTTGTTCGGGTTTTGTGTGACCTGTACCGTCGGCCCGGTGGTTGCTTTGGGTGGGATGAGTCTTTGATGATACTGGCAGCTCTGCTTAGGTAGTGAGAAGTGGCGATGACCTCCAGACTAGGCAGAGAGCAGCCAGTGATCCGCTGGGCCGTCTTCATCACGCTCTGCAGTGCTCTTCTGTCTGCCGCAAGGATGCTCTCAATGGTGGCTCTGTAGAACACCACCAGCAGCTGCTCCTCCAGCTTGTTCCTCCTGAGCTGCCGAGCTTTCTTGACCACCAATGTTGTATTTGCAGACCAGGAGAGACTGTCAGTGATCTGCACACCCAGGAACCTGATGGAGCTGACCCTTTCCACACAGACCCCGTTTATGTAAAGCAGGGCTGGGTCAGCCCTGCCCTTCCTGAAGTCCAGAATTATTTCTTCAGTTTTTGTGGTGTTTAGTGGCAGGTTGTTTGCAGAACACCACCCTGTCAGTCGGTTTACCCCGTCTCTGTAATCCGACTCATCTCCCTGTGAGATGAGCCCAATCACGGTGGTGTCATCTGCAAACTTTATGATGCAAACTTTAACAGAAAGCTGAGACTGAAGTGAACACAGACTCACCACAACTAGACAGGTGAGGATTGGGAAAACGTAGCCTGGTCAGATGAATCTTTGATGGTACGGTCAGAATTTAGGACCATACTGGGAACGCCCCACAAGGCCTGCTGTATCAGAGATGCTCCATCCCAAGCGAACAAAGTTGCTCAGATCTGCGCACTTGCCCATTTTTCCTGCTTCCAACACATCAACTTCAACTACATCCTACATCCAAGTGTGGTCAATAATATCACATACTTAGACGTCACCAATCCACATGAAACTTGGTACGGTTGTAGCCTCACATGTCTGATACGGAGTATAACGTTTGTGTCCCTTCATGCTAAATTGGGGTAGGCTTTATACACTTTTAGGGCAATAGCTTGAAAACCACTTTCTATGGCAAGTTGGGCTCTAGGAGGCGCATTACCCTAGCTCATTACGAGTCATTTGGAGAGCAGCGCCATCTAGTGAATAATGTTCAAAGCAAAAAAATCTAGTGCTTCATTAGACGTATATATATCTTGTGATGTAAAGCCTCAAAGTTAACAGAATCCCACACTCTATTCTTTACCCATACTGGTATATGACGCAATTTCGCCCATGGGGGTGTCGCAACCGGCATTTCAATATCTCAAGAACTGCTCAAGCACCAATTATAAAATTTCAAGACCTGCGTCACTAATACATTCTTAAGACACCCACCAAAGTTTGTGCCATTTCGTCCACAGGGGGCGCCACAACTGTCAGTCAGTCAGTCAGTCATTTTCTGTACCGCTTATTCCCAGTTACGGGGTCACGGGGGAGCCGGTGC
>JANCOA010000049.1:1327901-1338881 GCA_024363135.1 Leptodoras oyakawai
TATCTCTGTCTGTTTCTCTGTGTCTGTCTCTCTCTCTCTGTCTGTCTCTCTCTCTCTGTCTGTCTCTCTGTGTCTCTCTCTCTGTCTCTCTCTCACTGTCTGTCTGTCTGTCTCTCTCTCAATTCAATCTCTCGGTCTCTCTCTCTCTCTCTCTCTCTCTTTCTCTCTCTCTGTCTCTCTGTTTTTCTTTGTCTCTCTCTCTCTGTCTCTCTCTCTTTGTCTGTCTGTCTGTCTCTCTCTCTTTCTCTGTATCTGTCTCTCAATTCAATCTCTCTCTGTCTCTCTCTCTCTCTCTCTCTCTGTCTCACTCTTTGTCTGTCTCTCTCTGTCTGTCTGTCTGTCTGTCTCTCTCTCTGTCTCTCTCTCTCTGTCTGTCTCTCTCTCTCTGTCTCTCTCTCTCTGTCTCTCTCTCTCTGGTTCAGGTGGATCCCACGCGGAGAGCGCAGGGGCTTTCCGGACTATTCCACTACAGAGGGCGGGAAATAAAACGGAAATGGCGCACACTGTCCTGTTCCTGGCGAGCCGAGCAGCGTCGTACGTCACGGGCGCCACAGTGGTGGCGGACGGAGGGGCGTGGCTTACGTCGGCCAATGATTTGGAGCGCCTTCTGGGTATACACTCATCTCGCTCTGCTAAACTCTGAGAGGCAGCACTGCACTCAGGTGTGTGGGTGTGTGTGGGTGTGTTTGGGGAAGGGAATAATCGGCTATAATCAAACATATTGATCATGGCAGAATAATCTTTCAGTAAAGGTTTGAATAGTTCTAATTGTCTATATGGTGAAAGGAGTTTTTTTTAACAGTAAGGAAGGAGTCTCCAGTGTCGAGCGCTTTGCTGTAGAATGTGACTTGGAATGATTTTTATGGGTAATACACAAGTGGGAAAATTGAGAAAGTGTTCAAATGGCTACATCCTTATTGGTGTGTCTCTGTACTGCTTAATGAATTAGACTAATTCAAGTGATTGACTGATTACATGCTTGGTGTGGTGCTGCTCTTCTCTTTGCTCTTCACTGCTAATAGTACACACAAACTTTACTAACCGCACACACACACACACACACACTTCAGAATGATCATACTGATTTTCATTGTTCAGATCTGAAAGAAATCTTACATGCACACAAATTGTTAATTTCAAAAGCTGTCTTATGTCTTATAGAACCTGCTCTGCTACTTTAATTCATGGAAGAATTGGGCAAAATTTAGCAAAGTATGAATTCTTTAATTCTGACAATAAGAGTATAGGCCACGCCTCCTTCTTTACTGGGACTGACTGACACTAAGGCCACGCCTCCTTTTTTTACTGAGACTGACACACAAATGCCACGCCTCCTTCTTTATTGGGACTGACACACAAAGGCCACGCCTCCTTCTTTACTGGGACTGACAGATACTGTGGCCACACCTCCTTCACTGAGACAGACACTGAGGCCACGCCTCCTTCTTTACTGCGACTGACCGACACTGAGGCCACACCTCCTTCTTTACTGAGACTGACACACAAAGGCCATGCCTCCTTCTTTACTGGGACTGACAGATACTGAGGCCATGCCTCCTTTACTGAGACAGACACTGAGGCCACGCCTCCTTCTTTACTGGGACTGACCAACACTGAGGCCACGCCTCCTTCTTTACTGAGACTGACATACAAAGTCCATGCCTCCTTCTTTACTGGGACTGACAGATACTGAGGCCATGCCTCCTTTACTGAGACAGACACTGAGGCCACGCCTCCTTCTTTACTGGGACTGACACACAAAGGCCATGCCTCCTTCTTTACTGGGACTGACAGATACTGAGGCCACACCTCCTTTACTGAGACAGACTCTGAGGCCACGCCTCCTTCTTTACTGGGACTGACATGCAAAGGCCACGCCTCCTTCTTTACTGAGACTGACACACAAAGGCCACGCCTCCTTCTTTACTGGGACTGACAGATACTGAGGCCATGCCTCCTTTAATGAGACAGACACTGAGGCCACGCCTCCTTTTTTATTGAGACTGACACCCACAGTGGCCTTCTTTACTGAAACTAACAGGCACAGAAGCCACACCCCTTTTTCTGCTGCAACTGACAGTCAGAGAAGCCAAACCTCATTCTTTACTGGGACTGACAAGTGCAGAGGCCACGCCTCCTCTATGGAGAATGACAGGCATAAAAGCCACACCTCCTTTACTGGGACTGATAGACACACAGGCCACGCCTCCTCCACAGTGCTGACAGACATTTTGTTTCATTTTTTTCTCCTCTTTAATTGCTCTCATTTTTTTTCTACATTTTTAGATTTTTGGTCACAGGAGAAAAGGAAAGACAAATAAACCTGATCTGGGAGGAATGGAGACAAACCAGTCATCATAGATTCTGATCATTAAAGTACATTAAATAGCTTGCTGTGTTCATCAGTGCGTACCTCATGGTGGGTATGATGCTGGTCTGTGACACAATCCTGTACCTAATGTGCCTTCTGGATGTATTCTGGATGCAAAATAATTGTTAATGATGGAGATATAAATTAGGGTTCCCAATAAAGTGCAAAATAAAAGACAATCACAGAACCAATGAATACAGAATCATTTGATGGACACTTTAAAGCCAGAGTTCTTTTAATTATTATTTTTTAATTTGCACCCGTCAATTATTGTTAGAGTTCAGTTAATGGTAGGACGTGTTTCTCACTACTGTGACAAAATTAGAAAACTGAAGATTGTAAAATATTTAGAGAACATTAATGTAAATATAATTCATGTATTGTAGATCTACATTCCTGGTTTTCGTAATTAAATCAGCATTCTGTAAGTTTTGCTGTTTCATGGTGTCTTGTTTTGCCTGTACTGTCTTTGTGTGGCCACTAGAGGGCGCAAGGTGTCTTTACAATTGAGCTAAATTAGTAAAGGCAAAAGGTTATTTTTAACATTCCTTCCATGTCTAATCTGGTTTCTGAAACTGTTCTGGATATTTTCTCAACAGAATATCCAGCTTTGTTTGTTGTTCATCTGCCAAAATGTTTCAACACAATGTTTCTGGGCAGAAGATCAAAGCTCACCTTGTTGCCGTGGCACCTACTCCTGTCGAGTGGTTCTACATGATTGGAAAGACATGGTTGTGTAAACAGTTAAGGGGGATGGAATATTATCTCTCAAATGATTTAATCAAATGATTAAAATAGTGGAAGGAAGGTTTGTTTTAAGTAGGTGTGTTATCCTGGTCAGGGCATCCATCGCAGGGCACTGGGGCAGTTCTAGAGTAGACAGACCACTGAGAAGATACTGAAGAAACCTAGAGGAAACCCTTTGCAGAAAGAAACCCAAGCTCAGGATCAACGTGTACACCCTGGAGCTGTAAGGTGGCAGCGCTACCCATGGTACAACCATGCACCGTGGGGTACCTTCATCATTTTGGACTACAGTTAGTGAGTGTTAAGAGTAAAGCATAGATAAATGCACGCTTAAGGGGACCAGGCATGAGGGTACTTCTTGAGGGTACCAGGCTTGAGGATACTGCTTAAGGGTACCAGGCTTGAGGGTACTGCTTGAGGATACCAGGCTTGAGGATACTGCATAAGGGTACCAGGCTTGAGGGTACTGCTTGAGGATACCGGGCTTGAGGATACCAGGCTTGAGGATACTGCTTAAGGGTACCAGACATGAGGGTACTGCTTGAGGATACCAGGCTTGAGGATACCAGGCATGAGGGTACTACTTGAGGATACCAGGCTTGAGGGTACTGCTTAAAGTTACCAGGCTTGAGGATACCAGGCATGAGGGTACTGCTTGAGGGTACCAGGCTTGAGGGTACTGCTTAAGGGTAACAGGCTTGTGGGTACCAGGCTTGAGGCTACTGCTTAAGGGTACCAGGCTTGTGGGTACCAGGTTTGAGGATACCAGGTTTGAGGGTACTCCTTAAGGGTACCAGGTTTGAAGATACTGTTTGAGGGTACTGCTTAAGGGTACCAGGCTTGTTGGTACAAGGCTTGAAGATACTCCTTGAGGGTATCAGGCTTGAGGATACCAGGTTTGAGGCTACTGCTTAAGGGTACCAGGTTTGAAGATACTGTTTGAGGGTACTGCTTAAGGGTACCAGGCTTGTGGGTACAAGGCATGAAGATACTCCTTGAGGGTATCAGGCTTGCAGATACCAGGTTTGAGGCTACTGTTTGAGGGTACTGCTTAAGGGTACCAGGCA
Source organism: Leptodoras oyakawai (assembly GCA_024363135.1). Taxonomy (NCBI): domain Eukaryota; kingdom Metazoa; phylum Chordata; class Actinopteri; order Siluriformes; family Doradidae; genus Leptodoras; species Leptodoras oyakawai. The sequence goes on from JANCOA010000049.1 coordinate 1,332,087, forward strand.
TGAAGATACTCCTTGATGGTATCAGACTTGAGGATACCAGATTTGAGGGTACTGCTGAAGAGTACCAGGCTTGAAGATACTGTTTGAGGGTACCACCTGAGGGTACCACCCCATGACTAAATGGTATCCCTTTCACCTTTTTTTTTTCCATCCAGCAGTGCAACTTAAATGTGTGTGAACTTTCCTTTTTCAACTAATCTACCCCTTTAAAAATGCAAGACATGTGGAACACTATGGAAGGTGTAGAAACCTAAAACCTAAAGCACACCTGAGGAAGGGCTCTCATGTAGTGCACTAGGTAGTGATTTGGGATTCAGCCCCGTGGTCTGGTTCATTATCCGGACTAAATGATCATCCTTTCGTTCACCCAACATTCCGGGCATTTTCAGGCGATAATACTTAAAAAAAAAAAAAAAAAAAAAAGCAGCAGTGCTGATTAGAAAATGATGCTCGGCGCCATGCGGTTGGTACCGGCGGACTGCAGAGGCTGCTACTGCGCATGCGCGAGAGTCGTGTTCGTGTTCGTGTACGCCTCCGTGTGTGTGTGTGTGTGTGTATATGTATGTGTGTGTTATTGCTGCTGATGCGAGTTGCTATCAATCCTTGAAGGAAAACAGGACAGGACTATTTAAAAAAAAAAAAAAGAAAAAAATAAGATTTCCCACTCGGATATGGACGAACCTAGATTTTTAAAAGGATTTCTCTGGAAACGTGGTGGAATTTCCGACAAAAAGGGTTTTTAATATCCGAATGAAGGAATAACGGAATTTGTGTCCGACATTTAAACAAGCTAAACGGTGCTAACACAACCAACCAGCACAGGTGGATTAATCCGCGGGCTCGTCTTTTCTCTCACACCAGGAAAAGAAAACATCCGCCGACTTCTTATTATTAACAACAACAACAACAAAAAACAGACGAATTATATTTCCATCATTTTAAATTCTTTACGTTCTTGTTTCCAGTCAGTCAGTCAGAGAGGAAAGGATGGGATGCTGTTAGCTAGCCCACTCCGAGCTAACCGGCTACAGCGTTAGCACCTTAAATCTGACTGATTTACAGGTTTACGGTTTATACAAAGCTACAGATAAACGTGTAAACCCGTCAAGGTTTCGTGTTAAACCCGTACTATGAATAAGGATGAAGCAGAAATCGAAAGAGAAATGATTTTAGGCCAACTCGGAGAAGCTATTCTGAAGAGTAATGGTGCTTCAGTACTATGAGGCAGAATGAAAATTATTCATGTTGTTTAAAGTCTTAAAATGACATTCAAGCCTTTTAACAGCATGTTTGTTTTTCCTCCTAGGTGCTGTGAGAACAAGCAGCTGTAGGATTTGCAGGAACTTGAGCTAGTTCATGATTAAACTGTTATGTAATGCATGTTCAATAGACCACTGGCATTCTCACAAATATATATCAAATACATTTTGTAGTCAGTCATTCAGGTAAACACGAACCATATTCCTAAAATACACTACTTCTTTCATTTTCATTCTCCGTCACATTCCTATAACACGAGATCGAACGTTTGTGTTACTTCCAAAACAGGTAGGTCTGTGTATAATCCTGTTCTTTACTATTCCTAATTTTCTGACCGCATCCCGGATCAGGGCGCTTAATAAGTAATTATATAATAAAGCTAGATTTAAACGATGAAAAACAAATCAAGCGTAGGTTAACACTAAACACAAAACGTTACCGAAACCCGGACAGCCTTTCACGTGTGAAGAAATGAAAACGTAACGGTAGTGAAACGTACAAACTCGCTATCTTGAAGCCGTCCCGACTTCCTACGCGGTTCATTATTATACCATCCTGGAGTACATGGATCTCGGCAGCGCTACCGCCGTTGGCGCTTCGGCTAAACGTGGACGCGGATTAACTCGGAATTCCAAACGTTATTGCTTGGAGTTTTAACAAAAGGACATAACCTCCTGGAGGGTTTCAGCAGAGGTTACAGGAGAGGAACGGCTCTCCTAAATGGAGCAGGTTCTCTCCAGTACGAGAGGTCGTTCCGACTGGGAATCCGACCAGAATTCTGTCGGATTTCTTCTCCTGGATAACGGCGATGGCGGCCGTGAAAATCCGGGTGGGTGTCCGAGACGAGAGCCTGGTATTGTCTCTCTAAGCTTTGATGAGATATTTCAGGACAGCTCTTTGAATCTAGATGAATTATTCCGGGCGTCTCGGTATTCCGGATTAGATCAGGCGTATCCGTGGGACCGTGGTTCGGACTGTGCCGGTCCGGCATGGGATAAACAGCAGTGTCTCTTACAGAATCCTGAAGCTGAAGGGGACTGCTGTGAAACGCCACACCACGATGTCGCCACAGCAGACCTCATCGCTTTTAATTCCAATACACCCAGTCCCACGCACGCTTCCACATCTTTGCAGGCTGTGGACATTTTGCAACCCGTCAGAACAACCCACACCGATTGCCCTTTAGATGGCCTCATAGGCGAGCTTCCTTTGGATCCCGTGCTGGACCACACGCTTTCTCAAACCCTGCCTGCTCTGAGGACTAGTGTAGTTCAGGAGAGTCCAAAAGATTTGACCTTCACACAATCTACACCTGAGAATGTCACAGACCTCTTAAGTTTCCTGGACCTTGCTGAGGAAAGCTCAAGTAGGACTGCATCCTATAATTTTGAGGCTTCACTTGAGGCTTTGATACCTTTGCCGTTCATCGACGGTTTGTCTTCCTCAACCCCTTGTTCGGTTTCCCACCTTGACACCTCCGCCAAACTCTCACCACCCTTGTTTTTGGAGTCACCTGTTCAGCCATGTGATGGCAGCCATGCTATTGTTCAGAAAGCCAAGACTGTAATTGCAAGTGATACACTTTCAATTAGTAATACAATATGTGATGACACATCTGAGGTCCAGTCCAGGCCACAGTCATCTGGTCCATTAGCATCAAGCAAACCATCTGTCCAAGAAAGAACTTTAGCAGGATCAGATTCAGAGCCCAAGTCAATAGTGACTGATGGTCCACTTCAGGGAAATGAATGTCCGTGTGAAGGTGAGACGACTGTCGAATTGGAAGACATCATGGAGAAAGACATTCCACTTAATGACCCTGTGGTACAAGAACTTGAATCCGATTTCACTCAAGCAGGTCTGTTGTTGTCACGGGCATTCTTACCCGAGCAAACAGCTCCAGTGGAGTTCACGCCAACTTCTCCGGTCTCGCTTTCTCCTCAGAGTGCTGACTTCTCCCCAGAAGATGAGCTTTATGTCGAGATCGATACTGCATCTGAAACATCCCATGACCTAAACGAAACCTTAACCCATTCTGTAATAGGTGACTCACATTCTGATGATATCCATAACCCAATACCACTTGCCCCTCAGAAAGAGATTACTGTTGATACCTTTTCTGCCTTGGAGAAAGACCCGCCTCCTGTATCGCCTCCAGTTTGTCTTACCCTTGAGGACACGAGTTCAGAAACGGAAAGTAAACACAATGCTTCAGAGAGTGATAACTCGTCTGAGGACACAGGCCCAGAACAGACAATCATTATGCCCAGTGTGGACAAAGTTATGCATACACTTGCTGCTGTGGATACACAGATCCCTTTGCACGTTCAGGAAGTGGCGTCTGTTCACGCGTCGGTGAACGGAACAACTCAACACTGCCAAGCTCAACCAAACACACAGGAGGAATCGGAGAACCTCTGCTTTGGTGACCAGAACTGTACACCTGAAACTCCAGAGGACATTCACGTAACATCTGATGATCTTCAGGACCTACACACACTGACCGAGTCATCATCATTGGTCTCCAAGGAAAACACACTTGCACATGTGCTACCTAACCCAGCAGGAAATCTAAAAGCTGAAGTTGTATGTGTGCAGGACGGAGAAAATAAAGGCGGGAGCAGTGCTCCAGATGATGTAACCCACACCCCTGAGAGTGATCCTGGCACTTTAGACTCCACCCTCCTCTCAGGTGCAGATAGTCCACTCGGACAAGTGGGCATGGCCGTGGAGCCTGAAAGGGGAGAGGCTACATCAAGACTAAGTCAGTCAGCTGATCCCAGGGTAGACAGGGAAACTGATCCACCTGACCAACTTCCACAAGCAGACCTGTCTCAGGTAGCAGAGCTCAGAGACGAGTCTTCCAGCGGAGACGAAACATGCCTGCCTCTGATGGAGGACAACGTTGTTGTTCATGATGAACCCAACAATGTCGAAATGGCTCTGGGGTTATGTGTGAGCTCAGATAGGATCCAAGACGGGAGTCTAGGTGCCGGCTCGCTTCCGGAATCCGGTCATCAGGATGACGAACGCTCGGCCCTGCGGGCGGTTTTCCAGGCTCTCGATCAGGACGGAGACGGGTTCGTGCGCATCGAGGAGTTTATGGAGTTTGCCACGGCATACGGAGTAGAACAGGTGATGAAACTCTCTTGCTTTGTTTATAAACATTTGCATGCACCAGCTTTGGTGGTAAACCAGTATTATTGTCGACCACGGTACGTTTTGTTCTGTTTGGTTTAATTGGTGTCTTTGTATCTTTAGATAAGCTAAAAGGGTTTCGAGTTTACAGATTAGATAAGGCTGCTGCAGGCGTTATTGTGAGGTTGTTTTAAACAAACACACAGTAAAGCAGCTAGAGCAAAATGTCTCTCACACCCACACACACACAATCTGATGGTTCAAGGTTTATGCTAAAGGAGCGTACTGTTTCGGTTAACTGATTTCTAGCCCTTTTAGACATTGTGATTGCGTGATTTCCATACAGAGACGTCTGTGTTTTTCCTCTGGTCACGTTACACCCAATGAAACTTGAGCTCACGGACATCCAAGAAGAGCCAATGTATAATTCATACCCTTAAAGAATCTAATTCTCGGTTCTTTCCCTGGTTCTCTCTCTCTCTCTCTCTCTCTGTCTCTCTCTGTCTCTGTCTCTCGCTCACACGAACACAATTTGAAGTGTATTTAGTTTCACTGTTCCTTGAGCTCAGTTGTTAATTGTTGCTTATACACTGTGTTAATTGGTTGCTTGGATTATTATGGTTTGTTAGTGTTGAGTGTCTCCGTGCTACTTTGCTTCCTTTCCCAGGAGCCCTTTGCTGCTTGTTAGACAGAGATAATGATCATGACAAGTGCCAAGTGTGTATGTGTGTGTGTGTGTGTGTGTGTGTGTGTGTGTGTATGGCTTGGATTGCACATACATGTACATGTACATCTGTAAGTCATTGTAAGCAACCATTCCTACATTTGTAACATGTTGCTTTGAGCAAACAAACGAACAAAATCGGTGCAGCAGTACCTCAGAGAATCGGGTCTTTCCACAGATATCGCTGTCGTCTGGTGACTCCAGTTACAGGATTGTTTTCTATGAAGCATTCGAAGGTCTGCAAACTCGGCCCCAACGTGAAACCGTGGAAGACGGGTTTCCTTTTTGAACGTGATGGACATCCTTCCTTTCTAGGCAGCGTCCTCCGGTTGAAGCATTCGCTTCTGATACCTGACAGAAGGCTGTGATTGGTTCTTGGTTCTCTTCTTCTTCATTATAAATACAGGGTTTCCATAAACTGTAGAAACTGTAGGAAAACAGGTCATGAGCTCAAACGAGGAGGTAACAGAGCATGATAAACTGTTGGAGCTTCTTGACAGCCAGTGGAGGATATTTTTTTTTATTTTACATACAATTCTCTGACTCTGCATGTAACAGCTGATGATTCAGCTCAGCGACCGCGTTAATCATCGAGCCCTTCACAAGCTCATCAGCTGATTTCTTTTTTTCTGTTTTGCTACTTTGCATCTTACCTGCTGTTTCCACAGAACTGTGTATTTGTGTGTTTTGCATTTTCATGGTTTTATATATATATATATATATATATATATATAAAAAAAACAAGGTTCTTGTCTCCATGTGCTGCCTGGCATTTGTGTTTGTGGATTGGTGGGAGGATTTGCTACAGGAAGTCTGTCAACTGAAAAAAATGTTGAGGTGACCAGAGAAGAGATTAGAGACAGGCCGAGAGTGAATGGAGAGCTGGAGCGAGGTTTGGATACGTTGTTCTACATTGTTCTGGGTTTGAGCATAACCTCAGTTTGGCCTCTTGTTTTGTAGGGTTTACCAAAATAGCAGGGCTAAATAACAGGTTCCCCTAACACATTAAGTAATGTCAGACTTCAATGTGAAAGTGGTGGCCCATTGGTTAAGGTTTTGAACTGCACATCAGAAGGTTGTGAGTTCTGATCTCAGGGTTGCCAAGCTGCCCCATTTGTACGTCTCTTTGGTTAACCAAATGAGCAGAATTTAACTGCGTTTTAACTGTTTTTAGTTATAATTCTAAAATGGATGATATTCTATTCAAATTAGATACATTGGAAGCAAAGCCAAAATAAGTCTGTGGAAGCTTCTAGTGCTGTTTCTGCCGCGAGAACGGCAAGCTTGTGAGAGCATAGCATTTTCGGGGTAGAAGCAAAGTTACTACAAGAATTCCCGCAAAACCTCGAGCTTACAACAGCAGCGTGGCCATAAAAAGACTCTCTCGGCAATGGCTGAGAGAATCCTTTCACGCGTTAAGCTTACAACACTGCCTCAAATAACACCGGAATTCAAAACCAGGGCCTCAACAAACATCAGCGTGAGGACTGTGCAATGTTCCCTCCGAGATCCCGTGTGGAACCTCCCAAGGATTACCTGCTTAACTTTAAATAAGGCTGTAAATCCATCAGATAGACAGTTTCAGTTAGACAATTAGGTTTAATGCTTCGTTAGGTACAAGACTAGAAAAGATTATAGCTAAGAGTTCAGTGCTGGCTTCGTTTATATGTATA
>JANCOA010000049.1:1529646-1543914 GCA_024363135.1 Leptodoras oyakawai
AAAACCAGAGGGCAGCAGATCATGTGAAAATATAATATTTGTGTCATTCTCAAAACTTCTGGCCATGACTGTACACTTTCAGCAAAAAATAAATCGCTTTGGGGTGACCATCAATTTTTCTTTTATTCTGTAATCTGACAGGGGAAAGACATCATTTAACTCAGATTTCCAAATCACAGACAAAGTTATGAAAGTATCATGGCAGAGTTCATAAGAGCAGAAATGTTCACTGTACCATGCCGTCATTGGTTTGCATACAAAAAGGATCTCTGTGTTGTTGGCAACAATCCGTGTTACCTGTTTGAATTCAGGGAGCCCTGAACATGAACCAGCAGAGAGAATCATATCTGCACTGTATTAAATTCCATCAATAAAGACAGAATTTGCAACAAGAACTGAAGATGTCTGTGGTGCTATTTCATCAAATACGTTCTATATATTTTCAGGGTATGATGAGACCAGTGCAGATCTAACCTTGTCCATCTCAATACAGGGTCGGACAAATGAATTGGTATCCAGATGGAATGCCAACATTTTTTGGTGTTTGTTGGCTAATGTAAGAGCAACATTTCTGTAATTTCGAGAGTCACAAATCTTTTTGAATACTTTATGCTTACCCTCAAAACGCATTGTCCAAACATCTGAAAGAGGACCAAACACTCTAATCAACTCAGGATAATGTTCCACAAAATGGTGTTTGGGTCACAAGTGAAAATTGGGGAAAGTAGTTTGTAGCACCTCTCTATGCTCTGACAATTTATTTTTCAAGAAATAAATCAAGTCGTCAGTGTGTCTTGGTGCCACAGACAATTCCACAACATCTTTGAGAAGCATTAGAATTTCCCAGGCATTGTTTCCTTCTGGAGCACAGTGACCAATGAGAAGCGGTAGAAGTGTCCAATTTTCATGGCCATTTCCACCAATTGTCCCTTTGCTAGAGAAATTTTTGCCAATTTGCTGAGGTTGGTCAGTTTTGTTAGTGAATGAATATGCAAATGATTTCATTGCCTGGTTAAGGAAATCTAAAGTGAACTACTTTTTGGCAATGAAATCTGAAATGCACAGACAAAGCTCAGTGGGAACAATCCCTTACAAAAGATCATGTAAGATGTCAGGAGGGTAGCCAGTGACACAGTCAAAATGTTCCAAATTTTCTGTTTTGGGCTTCACTTCTTGTTGCCATACAGAACCTGCAGAATCGCTGTACCTTGAAGCTCTCTTGAAATCCTGCAAGAGAGTGAGCTCCTAGATTATCAGCTGAAACATACAAAACGGTACCCCTCATACTTTTCCCCAAAGGCTCAATATATACACCATGCTACTCTAATGAAACAAGGTCTTTGATAAGGGGTTGCAAAACTTTTGCATAGCCATGTTCTTTAACCCTAACTGTATTGCACAAGAGAGTGAGCTGGATTGTATGAAGTGTGGACCTGTACTTTGATGGAAGGTTTGCAATCACCATGCACACATTTTGTGCTTTTTCTTTGAAGTTCCTAGAGGGTTTGAAACTTAATAATCAATTTAAAGACCAAGAGCAATTCTCAATTCATCAGTTCTGAAAAAGTAATTTCCCTTGAAATTAGACCCATCCTTGTAAGATTGGTATTCATACTGGGAATTAGTCTGAATTGATAGGACCTTGTCTAACAACTTCTGCAGCATTGAGTGTACTGGTACATACACAACAGATCTCTTTCCCTTATCAATCACATATTCCACTGGCATTACTAATGAAAACTCTCAACACATATAATACTCGTCTTTTTGAGGTAGATAAAGGACCATCTGTGCCACAGAATTTCAAAAGGACATTGCTCTCCAGTACTGTGTTTACAACTGCTTTTATGACTGAAACATTTATACTGTCATAGTACTTTGTCAGAATACCCTTAATTGAGTCATGTATTAAGGGCTGTGACAGCTGATGTATTTGATAAAGCTGTTGAATTATTTCCTGCACAGCTTTCTCTGGTCCATGTAGTATGGTCTGCATCTTTAGAAAAAGAGATGCTAAATTATGTTCCAATTGCCTTGTTAATTCGTGAAGGTCTGTACCTGTGGATTCTTCAGTGTCCTCTAGCTCAAGGGTGTTTACATCTGACACATTCTATTGTGCATTATCACATACATTCTCATGACAACTTCCCGATATTATTTCAGCCTTAAACATTCTCCAAGTGTGTGTCCTGTGTTGTTTTCTTTGATGAGCATTGAATGTTGAATACACACTAGATTCAAAGCTGCAGTCTGCATAAGGACACTGCACTCTTTGATTAACTCTTAGATGAATACTGCGAAGATGAGAAAAAAACTCTGCCACAGTGCAAGGTTCAGTAAATTCATATATCTGACAACTGAAAATTAACTTTAAACTTTCAGTTTGTCCATCACGAGTGTTTGAGTGGACTCTAGCTAAATGATCCCTAAGTGCATTCACTGATTTAAATGTGCTCAAGCATTTCTCATGAAGACACTGAAAGGGGAGAGTTCTTGTGTAGCCGCCGTGTTTTAAGCAATAATGCCTTAGTAGTTGTGCTCTTTTTTCAGTGTTGAATGGACAGTATTTACATTTTCATAACATGTAAATACTTACCGTATTTAACTTATAAATCTTACCGTAAACGGCAAGATAGACAAAAATGAATTAGCTAGGTATCTGTTTAAACTATCTTTCCATAAATCCACATCCAAAATCCAAAAATGTAAAGCAAACTATGTGCAATTAGTTGAAACACCGGACGAAGCACTTGAATATAACTGCTGCATCAATTAAAATGGAACACAGCTTCAAATATACATCTGGGAACAACAGGAGTTAAGATAGAGTGGATTGTCCAGTTTCTAACTCACTAGCTAGAATGCGTTTCTACACGAGAAATGTCTTGTTTGTCTTTAAAATTGCATCAAAATGGGCTTCACCAACTGTATGTAATTAGGTTTCCAAAACACAACTATTCAAGCTAACCAGATAAATATCAGCCAGTCAAAACAAGTCAAAATCTAACCGAGCTGGCTATAAATTTAATAAAAGAAATTTGGCTGAAAAACTGTAACTATTTCAGTTAAACCTCAGCAAAAGACTTTGTTTTTTTTGTTTTGTATTTGTCTGCACTGTTATAGAGTTCCTACAGCTAACGTTCTGAGCTCCGGCTAGCTAGTGAGTGTTCTGTTTAAACTGTAACCGATCCATTTTTAAATATAATGTCAGAAAATTAAATGAAATACAACTTTATATGGGAATACTTGCTGAAAATGTGAAAGAAAGTGAGGAAAATTCACATCTCCGACAGCCAAAAGTGTCTTCAAGTCTTCAAAGCTCCAACACGAGCAATTTGCAAGGAAACAGTCCTGCCATTTGGAGATATTCTTGAACTGTGTCCACGTGACACACAAAAAAGCTAATTGGACTTGGATTATTGAATTCATGTCACAAAAAAAAAAAAAAAGACGTACTAATTTAAAGAGATAGTACAATCTACTTATCAAGACTGAGTTATGTCAACTAAAAGTAAGAAATTGAGTAATTTCAACTTGATTTTTTAAATACATATAATGTTAGGGTTTACAGTGTAGCCTCACAGATGCATACATTTACATTTATGGCATTTGGCAGACACCCTTATCCAGAGTGACTTACATTTATCTCATTTAGATAGAGATTCACTGTATTCCATGATATGTTCATCCAAAAAACTTTCATAATTAACTGCATTTTTTAATAAAATGAGCCAATGTTTTTATTTATTTTATTGATTGGGAGGAAAACTAATACATGGAACAAAACAGTGATATTAGTTTGTTTTTGTGTTGTTTTTGCATTTTAAAAAATATAAAAATGTTTATTTAGTTATAGTAATGTGCCTTAAGTTTATAAACCCACAGCTGCACTTCTTTGACTACTATCATGATTATTGTATGACATGATTCTCAGGTACTGAATGTTTTGCCAGATAGTTACTTTTGTTGTTTGTGCTGGCTAAGATACACTATATGGCCAAAACTGTGTTGACATTGGGCCGTCACATCCATATGTGCTTGAATACCCCATTTAAAATCCATTGACATTAATATGTAGGGGTGTAATGATACAGTCTGGTCACAATTAGATTTTCTCAAGAAATTTAAATAAAGGAACAATTATAAAAGTCAGTTATTTTTTTTGTTTCTGAAGTGTAAAACAATGCACATTTTCTTGTATATGTTTTTTGCAGCTTCACCATATCTTAAATAACAGTGAAAACATTCCTTTTTTATTTTTGAAGAATAACAATTCAAAATGATGTGTAGTTTTCATGAGTAAAAACTTTACTAACAAAGAATATTAGTCTGCTTCAGGAAGATGATGAGTTTATGTGGGGGGATCTATAATAATCTCTGTTTAGCCACAAGCATGGCGGTGGAAGAAGCTATGTTTACCCCGGTGTGTGACTCAAAAAGAGGGCGAGTTTGTAGTACGAAGCTCACCATTTCCCACTCTCCGCTAATCACGTGCTGTTATAGTGACATAGCTCTGGGTAGCCCTTGTAGTCTGTGGTTACGCATCTGTGGTTAGTACTACACTCTCTGCCTCTTTAAAGTTTAAAAGTTTAAAGTTTGCATCAGGTTTGCTTTTGTTTTGAAGCTGTGGCTCAGACTCAGGTGAGTGAGAGCATGACGTATGACGTGCTAGTGAGGGTGTAGTCCTCTGCTGTTCAAAAATGCCATTGCATACATTAGATGCATCATGGCATGATGAGTGAAGAAGTCCTAGCACACAGTTGGCATTCCAATGGTCCTGTTGGAACAGGCTTGGACCTCTTAGTTCCAGTGAAGGGAAACTGTGTATATGTACAGTATATCATGAAATATTGTATATGTACATACTGTATATTTGTTTAAGATGTACCTGTACATACTTCTTTCTTACATTAGAAGCTTAACTTCTATGATAGCTACATGGTTATATGGTATTTCGGAATCAATGAATTTATGAATTGTGAAGTCCACCTCCAGCCTAAACTGGTACCACTGGCTTTTGGCCAAAAAGAGAACTAGACACTTCATTCACATCATGTAACATCACCTTCAAAGGCATTTGAGACAAGAATCTTACACATACACAATTTATGTCTTACCAGGTCAAAGAAATCCAGGTGTGTGGTTTGTAATATGTCATAGAAGGAATCAGAGTTTACAAGCAAGGGGATGTAAGATGTTCTTCCTTCAGTCTTGACATCCAATATTTATCTAGTACCATGCTGTTTCTTAAACCTGAGACACTGGCTTTGGGAGTCATGATGTCCCATATGCATGGGAAGCAGCTTTGGAAACAAAGTTTTATATCATTTGTTTGTCAATAACAGAATGCTTCATACTTTCATGATAAAAGGTTTTGTATTTTCTGGTGTGTCCAGATATAGCTGTCCATGTATGTTGAACTTTTTCTGGGCTTTGTTGAAGATTGGCTTGTAGTAGATCTGTAAATCATTTCTATTGTAGTGATCTTACAGTCTGTCAAAGACTGCTTGGTTGATCTCACCTTTGTTCTGAGTTTCTTGCTTGGTCAAATGGTTGAACAAAACTGATATGAAATTTTGTGAATTTATGCAATATTATTTTAAACAAATAACCCATTAATTTTAAATCCAAATTTGTGAGTATGTATTGTGTTTGGTTTCTACTTTCAACCATTACACCACTCTTGTACAGCAATGCCATAGTCTCTGTTGGCATGAACCAGTGTGTTTGTTTGTGGTCTTTACATTTCAGGGCATTGTTTTCACTGTTTGAAAAAGCCACCTTGGTGTGTTTGTGGGGAGGTTTACTAGGCAACAGTCGTTATGGTCTGATATTGTTTCTTTCTAAGTGAAGAAAAGGAGGAGTTCTACAGGTCAGTAAATGAGCTTGCTTCCGCTTGCCCAGGCTTGTCTTACTGTTCCCTTGGAGCATGACCTGAAGACGATAAATCTTCACTCAGCTGTTTGGTTCGGAGTTTCTCAGCACAAGTGTTTATCAGCTCAACCCATGCTTTGATCAACTTCAGGAAAACTAAAAATGAAGGTAAATCTGGAAGATCACATCATCAATTTAGTCAACTGTGGCAGGAAATGTGAAACTCTAGAAAGCTGAAAAATCAGAGAATATGGGCCAGAGTTTCTGATTTATGCATGACTTTCACTTTCATGATCTTGCTATGTGGAATCACCACAGCAATATGCGATGTCAATAATGTCCAACACATGTGAAAGTTGTTACTGAAGTCACTTGAAATTACTGTAATTTAACATAAACAATTATCCTGATTTCTTTTGCTCTTTAGACCATTTGCCATTTTTCTTAGTATCTCTGGAATATTTTTAACGTTCTACAAAAAAATCCAGATACCAATGAACATCTTTTTGTTATTGCTTTCATTTTGTTTGTCGATTCAGGGGTGTCCAACCATATCCACAAAGGGATATTCCTTCCAGTCAAGCAAGAGTCACACTTCATTCCACTTGTTTTTAATCAATGGATCTTTTAATAGATCTAATCAATGGATCTTGACTTTCAGTAGTGTGTGTCTTCTGCTTGGTTGGAAAGAAACGGCAGAAAATGCAGATCCATGTTTAGTGTACAATATACAGTTAGATTCATTGACTTGCTGTTTTTTGCCTTTTCTTTTATTTTCTTTTCTGTTCTTTTTTTAAACAGTGTTTCCTAGCAGCCCAGGCAAGCAACTTTTACAGTCTCTGTCTTTTAACAAGAGGCCCCAATGAGTCTAGTTGGCCAGTTTTTGGTCTTTGTCCCATTGTGTCTGCCTGTCTGTCTGTCTTTACGACGTCCTAAAATCCATTTGCAGAAGAATCCAAAGCAACCAGTCAATGAGTTAAACAGATTCCCATTAGAGGTTCACTGAAGTTAGAGCAGAAAACAAGCGCTAGAAGATAAAACGCCTGTGGTTGTTTTGTTGAGCAGAGTTTCCGAACTTGTCCACAGCTGGACTCAACTGGACAAGGACAACCTGTATTGTACAAGAGGAACCAGATATCTGATAGTTTTTCTGAAGGTTTTTTGGGGGGCCTTTTTTGTTGTTGTCCAAAGCTGTGTATGATGAGTGACTTGAAAACAGTCCAGCCTAAAATTCAGCTTCAGTCGTCTCTGATTTCGAACAGTCAGATTACAGCAATTAAAGTATGTAATTCGTCTTTGCTTTGTTCATACTTAAAGCATTGGTAACTAAAAAGTTCTGGTTAAACATTGTTGTATATATTTGTATTTGTGAATTATTAACTATTCTGAGTGGAGAATTAGCATAACCATTTTTTAGCTAGCTTGATGTTTTTGTTTTAATTAAGTTATTTATTTATTTTTATGTATTTGCTGCTAAATCTATGGTAGTTACACTTAGGCTTTTGCCTTTCATCTTACAAACTACAGTTATATCAAGATGGTGAAGAGTGACTTTTTCTTTGCTTTCTCTGGGCGAGATAATGTTGTTATGTGCCATTCAGCACTTTGTCTCAATTTTTGTCTCAGGATTGTACTTGAACACTCAATGGTCTTGTTAAATGAAAGAACATTTGCTCCAAACTTGCTTACATTGTTCAAGATACAAGGCACTTCAGCAGGGTTTCATAAAAAAAAAAAAAAAAAAACATGTTTTGGCACTGTGAGGCTAGAATGCAACTGAAACCGGTCCTGCTGTTTATATGAGATCCCTCTCTAACTGATCTTGAACCACCATCCTCATGTGTAAGCCCCATGGAGCATGAGAATTTTATTCTTATTATTTTACAGACAGACATTGTATCTCAGAGAAATAATTTAGAATTGCACTATTCAGTGTCAAACAGATGAGGATGGGTTCCCTTTTGAGTCTGGTCTCTCTCAAGGTTTCTTTGTCTTCTTTGTGAGCTTTTCTTTGCGACCATCACCTGTCTTGCTAATTTGGGATAAATCTCTAAAATGTAAAACCTGTATCTGGAATTAATATAATTCAGTACAGCTGTTGTGTGAAGATGTACATTGTTAAAAGTGCTATACAAATAAAATAGAATACAAGTGGCCAGGAACAACCTACTTTTACAGAAAGATGCGATTTGACTGATGTCCAAACACAGACTTAATTTCCTCACTGATTCAGACTGAATTTTCCAATAACTTAATGGTTTGTAATCAATGATTTGTTTTGTGACTTAATGTTTAATGTGTTTTTTTGGTGACCATGTCCTTGTCTGAAAAGCTAGAAACTGACCAATGTACAGACCCATTCCAAAAAATTTGAATATCATGGAAAAGTTGATTAATTTCCATAATTCCATTCAAAAAGTTTCATAGATGATAGATTCAGGGCCCACATTTTAAATGATTTCAAGTATTTTTTTGTTTATTTTTACTTAATTTGGGCTATGTTTGAATATGGGGAAGACTGCAGACATACCAACTGGCCAGAAGACCATCATTGATACCTCCATAGGATGGGTAAGCCACAAAAGTTCATAGCTAAGGAGGCTGGCTGTTCACAGAGTGCTGTGTCCAAGCATATCAATGGAAAATCTAGTGGAAGGACAAAATGTGGCAGGAGAAGATGGACCAGATCCAGAAAGAGTGGAATGAGGCAGGATTCACAGCTTCAAAAACCACCACATTCAGACGCATTTGGGAGATGGGCTACAACTGTCAGGTTCCTCGCGTCAAGCCACTTCTGAACCTGAGCCAACGTAGGAAGTGTCTCAACTGGATCAAGGAGAAGAAGGGCTGGACCATTGGCCAGTGTGCCTTTCATTCGTGAATCAAGGTCCAAGGGTTTGGAGGAAGACGGGTGAGGAACAGAACCCAGACTGCTTGAGGTCCAGTGTGAAATATCCAGATTCAGTCATGATTTGGGGTGCAATGTCAGGTGCAGGTGTTGGTAAACTCTGCTTTCTTAAATCCAAGGTCACCGCAACAGTCCATCAGAATGTTTTAGAGGACTACATGATTCCTTCTGCTGAGGTTCTGTATAGAGATGCAGATTTCAT
Organism: Leptodoras oyakawai; assembly: GCA_024363135.1. NCBI lineage: Eukaryota > Metazoa > Chordata > Actinopteri > Siluriformes > Doradidae > Leptodoras > Leptodoras oyakawai. The sequence continues at coordinate 1,538,631 of JANCOA010000049.1, forward strand.
CTTCCAGCAGGACCTGGCCCCTGCCCAGAAGCACCAAAGCCTGGTTTGATGCCCATGCCATCACAGTGCTTGACTGGCCAGCCAACTCTCCGGACCTAAACTCCTTTGAGAATCTATGGGGTATTCTCAAGAGGAAAATGAGGGCCACCAGACCCAACAACAAAGAAGAGCTGATAGCAAGCATGAAGGAAATCTGGGCTTCCATAACTCCCAGGCAATGCCACAGGCTGATTGCCTCAATTGACATATTGTTTTGAAAGTACCATATTTTAATTGATTTGATGTGATTTCCTAATTTCTTTTTTTCTGCAAAAACTGAGAAGTATTCACAGTACTGTATTAAAATTTTTGAATTCCTGTTTTTGTGGGTTTTATGAGCTAGAAGCCCAAATTATGTAAAAATAAACACATAAAAACTTCATTTAAATTCGTTTAAATTGTGGGCCCTGGATCTATAATCTATGACAGTCCAAAAAACTTTTGGAATGGGTCTGTACATTACTAAAGAGATGCTTTGTGGCTATGGAGGAGGCGTCTGAGTGTTAGAATAAATACAAGCGGCTGTTTGGCCACCATTATGCCAGGAACTGCATGCTAGTTTAGTAAGGGGGCGGGGGGTTGCTATGGCGTAGGACGTGTTTAATTTGACCTCCTGCCGAGCGTTGTTTTATTTAAAGTTTATAAACACTTTACACTACAAATTGTCGCGATGACTTCCGTTTGTCATTGGAAGTTCTTCTGAAGCTACTATAGTAGAGTCTATGTATGTTAATGGTGGCAAATCTGCGGAAATATACAGTAAGTATACCGGAGCAGTCAATTCCGGGCCCGACACCGCCTCAGCCTCAAGTCCCACCAATTCTCCACCTCGACCGACGACGTCTCCATCAAAAGCTCCAGACATGGATGTTGTAGCCTTCAAGTCAGAAATTCTTCTCTCGTTAAAAACGGACATTTTGGTAGTGATAAAATCAGAGCTGAAAAACGCATTTGCCGAGGCTATTAAAACTGAGCTACAAACAGTAAAGCAGGAGATGGCAAACAATAATGAAGCCATTTACACTGAGATTGATCAATTGAAGGCTTCAATTAAAGAAGTAGAAGGAGGCTTATCAACATGGTCAGACGAGGTGGCTAACTTGCAGACAACGGTGAGGGATTTAAGAGCGGAGCTGGCAGAGTTAAGAGGGAAATGTGTGGACATGGAAGGCCGAATGAGGACATGCAACGCCATTAAAGCTAAACTACACTATTATCAGGACTGTGCCGAGGTGCTAGCCCGTGCACACGCTCGAGCGCCACTCCGGGTCAACGGAGGAACAATCGCAATCTTCCCGGATTTTTCTCCCAGTGTTACCAAGGCCAATGCCGCGTTCACAGAGGTCATGAGGCTGCTTCATAATCGTCAAGGTGTCTGGTACGGTATAATATTTCCCGCCCGACTCCGCATAACGTGCAACGGGGAGGAAAAAGATTTCACATATACAGTTAAAGCTATGGACTATGTAAAGAAGAATATAATCGACAGAGGCTAAAGATTAATAAACTGAACTGAAAGTCATTTTAGCCCACCTCAAGTTTAGGCCCGCTCCAATATTATAACTGATTGCACTTAGTGAAGCGAGAGGAAACAACGTGGTTGTGTTTTTAGTGGCGATTCGGGGGTTGCACCATTGAGACAGACTATAGTAAGTTCTTAAGTATACTGTAAGTATTTCTACTAGCATGATAAGTCCTACTCTATACTGTCTTTACATACTGTTCTGTGTAGTGTAAGACATGGCATCATTTTTTTTATTATTATTTATTTCCTGGCTTGGCAGGGGCTCAATTTGTTAGACATCTGTAGTTTGGTGCCTCAATATAAGCACTAAATGTGTGGATTATTTTTTTGGCAGGGTTTAGTGTTCACCTCAGGGTTGTGGGTATGTATGGGTGGGGTAGGGGTATGCCAGACCTCCCTTTTTTCTTCTTCCTTCTCCCCCCCTTTTTTTTACTTCTTTGTTTTTTGTGTATATATGCTTTTACATCTCCAGGTTTTGCTTTCCTATTTCCTTTTCCAATGGTTGCTATGCCTTAGATTTTATATGTATCAGATCCATAATTAATTGGATCTGATAAATGGCTAATGCTAATATTCCCAGTGGGCTGGTGGATTGCTTAGTTAATTTTGTTAGCTGGAACGTTAAGTCTCAACCATCCAGTGAAGCATCTCAAACAGATTAAAGCAGATATAATTTTTTTTACAGGAAACACATTTGCATACATTTTGCGACTGAAAAGAGGGTGGGTGGGGCAGATATACAACTCTGATTTCCATTCTATATAAAAATATACCCTTTACTATGACAAGTGTAGAAGCAGACTCTGCTGGGCTTTATGTAATTGTGACAGGGCAACTTTACACATTCCCAGTAATCTTGGCCAATATCTACGCACCAAATTGGGACAATCCTAAGTTCTTTTCTGACCTTTTCACTCGCTTGCCAAATATGACAATGCACTGATGTCACCTTTAACTGTTTGGGAGTCATTGAAGGCATATTTGCGGGGCCAGATTATCTCATACTGTGCAAATAAAAGAAAGATAGATAGTGTGCACCTTAAAGAACTTACAGATGAGATCCTGGAAATAGACAGATTACACAGTCATATGCCCTCACCTGAAACTATGAAAAAGTGTATGTAATTGCAAACGGAATTTGATCTCCTGTCAATGCAACAAGCTGAATTCCTCATATCTAAATCACGACATGGTTAATATGAACATGGTGAAAAAGCTGGAAGATTACTCGCTCATCAGTTGTGGCAAAAAACTGCCAGTCAAACTATTCCTGCGATCAATGATGAGTTGGGTGTTAAACATATGGATGGCCTTAAAATTAATTCCTGTTTTCAAAAATCTTATCAGCTACTATATACATCTGACTCACCCACCAGTCCTGCATTGGAAGATCTTTTTCAGACTGTGCATATGCCTGCCATAGATCCAGGGAGTGCGGCAGAGTTGGAGGTGGACCTCTCAGTAGCGATAGAGATAGCATTAGCAAGTAAGACCTTGCAGAGTGGCAAATCGCCGGGCCCGGACGGTTACTGCACAGAATTCAAGAAAATTTCAGACTTACTTTTCCCGTTACTATTATCCGTCTTTTAAGAATCACTTGTACTACAATCCCTACCCTTAACCATGTGTCAAGCAGTTATTTCCTTAATTCTTAAGAAAGATAACCCCCCCCCCTAGATTGCAGTTTGTACCGCGCCATCTCCCTCCTAAATACTGATGTTAAAATCCTAGCTAAAGTTTTATCTCGCCGCTGGGAAGGGGTTCTTCCTTCCATTTTATCACCAGACTAGACCGGTTTTTATCAAGAATCGTTTCTCCTTCTTCAATATCAGGCGCCTTCTTAATGTTGTCTATGGACCCTCTCTACCTGGCATGTCAGAAGTAGTGCTATCACTAGAGGCTGAGAAGGCCTTTGACAGAGTGGAGTGGAAACTAATCTTTTTAGTACACTGGACAGATTTGGCATGGGTCCTAAGTTCATGTCATTGATTAGACTTCTATATACATCCCCAATAGCCACAGTGTGCACTAACAATAACTTGTTCTCTTATTTTGAGCTCCATCGTGGTACAAGACAGGGGTGTCCTCTATCTCTACTTCTCTTTGCAGTTGCAATGGAACCACTTGCCCTAGCTCTGAGACAAAACCTGGATGTCAAGGGAATTCTGCATGTGGGAGAGGAGCAGAAAGTTTCACTTAATGCGGATGACATACTGCTATATATATATATCAAATCCTTTATTAAGTTTAAGTTTATATAAGTCATTTATAACTAATGATCTTAATTACAGAATCTTACAGTATCTGGTTATAAAATAAATTTTCAGAAAAGTGAGCCGATGGCTATTGGCCTGGGAAGACTTGAGAAGCCCCTTTTCCTTTTGAAATTAGCCCAAAGAAAATTAAGTACCTTGGGGTATGGATTACACGCAGTTATAAAGACCTATATGTTGCTAATTACCAAACTCTGTTGTTACACCTGAGGCAGGATGTTGGACATTGGGGCCCCCTGTCTCTTTCTTTGGCTGGGCGGATTAATACAATAAAAATGAACATACTGCCTTCCATTTTTTTAACCAAGTCGTTCTTCTTTAAATTAAATAACTTGATCTTAACTTATATCTGGAATAATAAAACACCTAGAATTAAACAAAACATTTTACAGAGATCTCGTAAAATAGGAGGAATGGCTCTTCCAAATTTTGTTCTATTAATAGGCAGCCAACAAGAGGGCATTGTTATACTGGATGAAGACTGAAGTTTATGATCCTGCATGGTTAACCCTAGAGGGGGCATCCATTGGGGCCACTTCTTTAACTGCTTTATTGTATATCTCCAGCTTCACTTCTAACCCAGTTATCATACACTCGGTTAAAATTTTGAATCAGTTCAGAAGACACTTTTCTCTTTGGGATCTGTCACAAACTGCACCAGTTGCAAATGATCATTTTGTTTATCCCATCAATAATGGATGATGCGTTTATTAGCTGGTCAAAAATAGGTGTTGTCTCTTTGTCTGATCTCTATATCGATTCCAAGTTTGCATCTTTTGAACAATTAAGGCAGATATATACTATTTCCTAAACACACTTTTACAGATACCTGCAGCTCTGGAATTATGTAGCTTCAAACTCAGATTGTTACCCGTCATCCCCACCCACTTCTCTGCTAGACTTAATCTTCAAATGTATACCATTTAATAAGCGAGCCATAAGTACAATCTATGAACTAGTCAACACACACAATTCTACCCCTTAGAACATCTTAAAGCAAATGGGAAATAGACCTGGATGAAGTAATACCGGAGAAGGTGTGGCACTAAATATTACAAAGGATTTTCTCACCTTCTATATGTCTAAGGCATGCTGTCATTCAGTTTAAGATCATACACCTTCTGCATTGGTCAGCCACTGGATCAGAGAAGTTCTGTATCACCTCAAATTGGAAAAGATTAGATACACTGTAAGGGGGTCCACTAGGAAGTTTCACTATATGATATATTTTGGCATTTATCGAGAATATTGAGGCAAGCACAATAACAATGTAATTAACTTTTATTTGTTATTTATTTATTAATTTGGTCTTTATTGCCACTGTTCTTGTTATTATTATTATTATTAGTCAGTCATTATCTGTACCGCTTATTCCCAGTTACGGGGTCACGGGGGAGCTGGTGCCCAGTCGGCAACTCTGAGCGCAAGGGCAGGAACCAACCCTAGA
>JANCOA010000049.1:1570015-1584043 GCA_024363135.1 Leptodoras oyakawai
AGGTCGCCCCACCCGGGGATCGAACCCGGGTCCTTCTTGCTGTGAGGCGACAGCGCTATCCACTGCGCCACCATGCCGCCCTATATAAACAGTCCAAGGTCAAAAAAACAAAGATGCAAAGAAAGTATAAAGAACGCTCAGAAACACGCAGTGGCAATGTAACTTCACGAGGAGGTGAACCATTGAAGGGGTATTCATACCCAAAGCACGTAATTAGCGTAATTACACTTAGGTGTGCGAATTACAGTTCTGGGGAGGAAGAACGTGGAAGTGTGACGTCACCGGCTGCGGGGACTGCTGGGAGTTGGAGTGCGGAAGCATGACATAGATAGATGACGTTTTGTTCTTGTCTCAGGCTCGACCCTTTAAGGCCTCAGTCTTGACTTGGACTCGACATGGGTGGTCTTGTCTCCATCTCTCCATTTTGTATGTGATCATGGGCTGGAAGAACATGAAGATACAGTCCCTGAAGGAAAATTAGATGGAGACAGCACAGTATTTGATGAATGCTGGACATAAGCGACTTTTAAAACTAGATATATAACAGCTAAAATGTATTTTTAAAGATTCTAGTCACCTCATGTGGAGACTTGAAGTGCAAACATAACTACATGACACCGTTGATTGATGAATACATTTTTATGTATATAAATGGATGAATTAAAAGTCATGTTAAAAAACATCTCCTTCGGAAAAACTTCACCCTATCATCTATTATACATCTACTTTGTTAGGAAACTTGCTCACCTGCACATTCATGCAGTAATCTAATCGGCCATGATACTCAAACCAGCCCACCTTTTTTTTTGTACATTTTCCTTGTTAAATAACAGCATGTTTTTAAAGAATCAAGATTCAAATATTCAAAGAGTTTATTGTCATTTGCACAGTAAGGAACAGGTTTACATGTACAACGAAATTCTTTCTTTGCTCCCCACCAAGAATGCAAGACAAAGATTAAGATTTTATTTAAGAAAATATTAAGAAATTATTAAACTAAAAAAAAAAAATGGTACTTTACTAAATGTAACTCATTTCCAAAGGATTTACATCAGCATGTACAAGAATAACAGCAGTGAATGATAACAATATTATTTACAGGTGGAACATGGTTATGTTAGGAATCCGCGTGATCACACCAATTTCCGTTTCTTGTTTTCCTTTGTCCTGCCTTTTCCGTTTTCCTTTCTATTTATGGGTCCCTTTGTTTGGGGACTGGTGGGGAAATATTGGTTGTGTACATTGGTTAGAGTTAGGTTGGTGTTTTCTGTTTGGATGGACCCTTTATTCTTGCAGGTGCCGCGCCTCCGTGAACCAGCTGGCACCGCATCGCCGTGCTGCTTCGGGATCTCCGTGACGACCACTTCCCCTGGTCGTCATTCCAGCGCCTCGTCTCGTCGCCCCCCACCTTCAGCACTGCGCCCCCGTGTTCCAGCTGGCACAGAGCCTCCACGCCTGATCTTCCGGCGGGATCCTTGTGGTGTCCACATCTCCAGATGTCACCCGCTACTCGCCTCTGCGCAGAGACCCTCCGTGCTCTCATGCGTGCCAACGCCGCGCTCTCATGCGCGCCCACGCCATGCGTTCCCACGCGCCGTACACCCACGTCTCCATGCATTATTCCCTGCTCCCTCTCCGGATTCTAGTTAGTTTGTCTTTCCCATGCCTTGTGTCCTGTTTACCTCTGTGACTGTTGTGTTCATTAAATATTCCGTTTGTGTTCTGCATCAGCGTCTCCATTTACCCAGTCCATTCCACCATTCCTAGCCATTCATAACAGAATATTTCCCCGAAACACGCTATGGAGACGGCGGAACTACCCCTTTTTTTTTTTTCTTTTCGGACACGACAAGGCTGGACTTTTCTTTTGTGCCGTTTGAGGACAGCTACGCCCGAGCTACAGCGGAGAGTGCGCCAGCTGGTGAGCTGGTGGACCTGACCCCGAAGGAGCAGCATGTGCGCTCAGGGTACCCCGCGTCCCTCTCTACTCCGAGTTTTGGAGACTCTGTAGCCTCGGGTGGATTAAGTGCATTTTTCCTTGGCTACGTTATGTTGTTTATTGTTTTTCCTGTGTCTGTCTGTGTTTTATTCAGTGTGCTTTTATGCTAGGGATGAAACCAGCCAGGACACTTTAAGTGCTTATGTTTATCTGTGTTTTGTTCTGTCAGGCATGGTGTTAGTTTGTTGTTTTCTATTTCTCGTTTTATTTTGGTCGTTTTGTCGGTGACCCCTTTGGGTTCCCCTTAACGACCTTTTGAGGGGGGAGGGGTTATTTTAGGAAGGTGTGATCACGCCGATTTAGGTTTCTTGTTTTCCTTTGTCCTGCCTTTTCCGTTTGTTTTTGTATTTATGGGTCCTTTTGTTCCGGGACTGGTGGGAAATATTGGTTGTGATTATTGGTTTAGTTTAGGTTGGTGTTTTCCTTTGGAGGGACATTTTTCTCTTGCAGGTGCTGTGCCTTGTGACTCAGCTGGCACCGCGTCGCCGTGCTGCTTCTCCCGGCAGGATTTCCGCGATGACCACTTCCCCTAGACGTCGTTCCAACGCTTCGTCTCATCGTCCTACACCTGCAGCACCGCGCTCCCGTGTTCCAGCTGGCACCGCGCCTGATCTCCTGGCGGGATTTTTGGGACGCCCACATCTCCGGACGTTTCCCGCTACTCATCCCTGCGCTGAGACCCTCCACACTCTCAGTGAGCACCGCGCCTGGGCACCCTCATTGCCGCGCCTTCGCGCTTCTTGTCTCCGGCAGGATCTTTGCTACGCCCACATCTCCGGACACCCTCGCACTCTCATGCGCCTTCCTTCGCGCTTCCGTGCGCCTTGCACGTTTCAACGCGCCCCACGCCTCCGTGTGTTTTTCCCTGTTCCCCCTCCGGACTCTAATTAAACTACTCTCTAATTAGTTTGTTGCTTATTATTCCATGCCTTGTGTCCAGTAATCCTCTGTTGACTGGTGTATTTATTAAATATTCCTTTGAGTTCTGCATCAGCGTCTCCAATCTCCAGTCCATCCACCATACCTAGCCCAGTTCATAACAGGTTACAAATGGGCAATGGTGCAATTGTAAACATCAGCTAGAGTAAAGTGAGCATGTGCTACATTCAAGTGGCATGTAAACATAGGTAAATATCTTATTTATGTGGTAGGTTCAAGAGTCTGATTGCAGTGGGGACGAAAGAGTTCTTTAGTCTGGTGGTTTTGCATTTCACACTTCTGTACCTCCTGCCTGAGGGCAGAAGTGTGAACAGTCTGTGCTGAGGGTGGGTGGGGTCTTTAACAATGGAGGCAGGTCTCATGTTGGCTGATGAGGTCTCCTCTCCCTCATGTCCACTATCAAATCCTTTGTCTTCTCCGTATTGAAAGTGAGGTTATTGTCCTCACACCAGCCTGGTCACTTGCCTCCTGTAGGCTGCTTCATCTCCGCCAGTGATACCTCCTATCCTACGTCCTACCTCCTATTGACTGTGTCATAAGCAAACTTCCGGATGATGATGTCTCTGTGGGTGTCAAGAGCTCCTGGACTGATGATACTGACAGTGGGGGAAAAGGGATTTGGGAGGGCTGGGTGTGTGTGCCCTCTGTGCTGGAGATATCGAAGCGAGTGTTGAGAAGGTGTTGAGGTCATCCAGTAGGCTGTCTGTGGAGCTGATGGTGCTTGTGGTGGTCCTGTAGTCCGTGATGTGCTGAAGGCCTTGCCACATCCTCCCAGAGTCAGCAGTGGAGTAGAAGCCTTCCAGTTTCTCCCTGTACTGCCTCTTTTGGCTGCTGTGATGGCTTTCTTCAGTCCGTACTTCGCAGCTTTGTACTCAGTCTCATTGCCTGATCTGAATACAAGGGAGCAGCATACAGCATGTGTCATACCTAACTGTTGATCCAGGTCTTCTGGTTGGGGAGCCTCTTCACCTGGGTGGTGGGCAAGATGTTGTCCACACAGGTGCTGATGTAGCCGGACACATCCATAGTTTAACAGTTTTGTTAACTGGATTTGTTTGTTTTTGTCGTTAGGCTGGGTACAGTAACAAAGAAATGTGGTCTGACTGTCTGAAGTGAAGGCAGGGTGCAGCCCTGTTTGCACTGCGCACATTGCTGTATACATGATCCAGGGTCTTCTTGTTGCAGATGGGAATGGCCACATGTTGATAATATTTGTGGAATACAGACCATAAATTGCACTGGTTAAAATCACCAGCGGTGATAAAAACGGCATTAGGATGAGCTGTCTCCAACGTGCTGATGAAGTTGTGGAGTTTGCTGAGTGCTGCTGTAGAGTTAGCCGTAGGCAGCCAAAAATACAACAGTAAATTCCTGTGGTAGATAATAGGGACAGCATTTTAACAGTACGAACTCCTGGTGAACAATGCTTATAAATGGTCCGTATGTCTCTGCATCACACGTTGTTGACAAACACTTTGGTGTATGGAGTGCGTGTCGAGCTGAATAGCGCTGTAATAGCCAAAGCTGTACTCTAGCACTTAAATTTGGGTATTATTAGATTTAGATTATGTGGAGTGTCTGTGCATTATGTGCAGTCCCTTCTTTTCCTAACTGAATAGAAACTGAACCCATTGCTTTTCTGTTTGTTTCCGAAGGTCTTGCTCAGTCAGGTTCCTGGGGCTGCTTTGATGAATTCAACCGCATCGAGCTGCCGGTGTTGTCTGTTGCAGCACAGCAGATCTCCATTGTCCTTACTTGCAAGAAGGAGCGAAAAAAGAACTTCATCTTCACTGACGGAGACTCCGTAGAAATGAACCCTGAGTTTGGCCTCTTCCTCACCATGGTGAGATCTGATGGAGGGAATGGTATAGTGTGATAAGGATATCTGAAAGGAAAATATGATATGATTAAAACTGTAATACAGGGTTGTATTATAATCATGCATTGTAAATTATCTGTACATATGTCTGAGTTTCATGGTGACTGCTTTCATTCTTTCCAAGCCCATTCTGATTCATTAATCATAAATAGGTGTTTGTTTTGTATATGTGACTTTTCCCCACAGAGAGCACAAGCAGTGATGGCAGTTTTTATGTTCTCCAACTGTGAAAAACAATAGCACTGAAAAAATTAGCTGTGTCCTATCATCCTCAGATCATTCCGGCAGGATTGCTTTTTATTAAAGCTAGTCACACTGGGCAACTTCCACTTATTTTTGTCCAAATTGTGAGTATATACTCCAAGCGGTGTTTTTAGGAAGCAAATGCAGAGTTTATTTTGAATAGGGCTAATACAACAAACGAAAGTTCAGCAAAGAGCGGGAGCAACATAAGAAAACAAAAGAGCAAATCAAACGACGCAGAAGAGGTAACTAAATTCGTGTTTCAACAAACACAGTCCAGTTCTACGCTCTGGTTGGGAATCTGCACACAGACAGAATCAGTCAAAACAAAGGATTAGCACAAGAACAAAATGGAGTCTAAAAGATAATCACAACACACGAGAAGGTAAGCCATACATTGAACGGAAGCCAAATTGAAACAAACTGGAGGAGTACTTAGCTGAAAAAACGGAATCTCGTCAAGAGTGTTGGTCTGATGAGAATTGACCCGCAGGGAAGCTCAACTAGAAAATGCTCTAAATAGAGAGAGAGAGCCAATGAGGGCTCTCCTCTCAGATAGGGCGCAGGTGGAAGTGATCTGGCCAAGCTACCTGCGGGTAACACCGGAAGTAGGTCTCCCTCTACCTCTGCGGGAGCTTGACCTTGGGGGAGAGTGGCGACCCCTAGTGGCCGCTGACGTAACACAAATAGAAAATGTTGAAAAAATTCTGAAGGGCGAATTTGAAGAAACATTCTAAAAGAGTTTTCCTTTAATTGTTTCCTTTAACAATGCATTAACAATAAAATTCTGTAGTATAAATATGGTACTAAAATACTATAACATTTAAGAATAATCTGTACTCTACGGGGGTGGCACGGTGGCCCAGTGGATAGCACTATCGTCTCACAGCAAGAAGGACCCGGGTTCGATCCCCGCGGGGGGGCGACCTGGGAAATTTCTGTGCGGAGTTTGCATGTTCTCCCCGTGTTCGCGTGGGTTTCCTCTGGGTACTCCGGTTTCCTCCCACAGTCCAAAGACAATCAGGTAGGTGAATTGGTGAGGGGAAAATTGGCCCTTAGTGTGTGAATGCGAGTGTGAATGTGTGTATGTATGAGCCCTACGATGGATTAGCACCCTGTCTAGGGTTGGTTCCTGCCCTTGCGCTCAGAGTAGCCGGCTGGCACCGGCTCCCCCGTGACCCCGTAACTGGGAATAAGCGGTACAGATAATGACTGACTGACTGATAGTGATTCCTACCACTGACCTGAAGTAATATACAGCTTAACCTTTTTATCTTACAGCAGTGCTTCTCAAAATGATTAAACTATTGTGAGAATGGTTAGAGCCCAAAAAGCAGTTGTACTCCTTTTTAGCATTTGCTTCTTAAAATAATTTCATGCAATTCCTTTATCATTCATTCATTTAATTATTAAATGGGTACAATACTATCTCTGTAGCTTTAGAATAATCTCATTCATATTACATTTGCCTATACTCAATGATCTCTTTGCAGCATTTTCAGGGTTACACTTTAGAGAAGGCATACAAAACACAATAACACTTTGTACTCTTTGTACACTTTGCACTCTGCACTTTGTCACTTTGTCTACATAACACATACATAACAGTTTACATAAACACTGCTTATCATGTTCATGAATGTTTAAATCAACATTCATAAAGTATACATATTTTACATGATATTAATATGGACTACTATGTCATTTTCTTAAGAGAAGGTTTTTCAAAATAAAAAGCCTTATTTATTATGTTGAAAAACTGTATAATGTTCAGTGAAATTCCTAATTTCTGGACAGCCAAAAATAAAAATGATCTGCACCGACACTGTTATCTGTCATGTCGGCAGCCACTGGGAGTTACTATAGTTCCAAAGCACTTAAGGTTGTACATTCCTCCCACAGAGCGCTCTGCAAGATCTCCGGTTCCACCTGGTGCTCATTTGGGAGAGCGTGCAATTGGCTCTCCCTCTTTATATAATACGGGTCAATATATCTGCCATGCCATGTTGTTTGGGACATTGTTTGCCTTTGTGTCTTTGTCATTTCAGATCGTCTCGCTGCTAGTGCTGCCACACTTCCAGGTTTCCTGATTCCTGAGTTTCTGTGTTTTGTTCAGTGTGGATTTAACTTCTGAACTTTGCACTTTGTGGATTTTTGTTTAATTGTTAAATAAACTGTGTTTGCTTCTTATCCCATATCCAAGGTCCTAACAGATTGACCCATGGAGCAGCAGAGATTCACCGGCAAGCTGATTTTCACAAAGCGGAGGGACGTTTGAGCAGAGCCCTGCTGCCGTAGCGCTGAGCCGGCTGCTCCCCATCTTGCTGCCAGAGCGCTATAGCATCGACCCAGCCAAGTTCCTCCTGCAATGCAAGCTGTTTTTCGCACTCAGGCCCTATTCACTGATGAACAGAAAGTGGCCCTTGTCACCAGCATGTTGAGTGTCAAGGCCTTGGAATGGACCACAGTCTGTACATAAGCAGGTGAGCAGTTTCGTTCTTACTGTCATTTTATCGGTCAATTCAAAAGCATGTTTGATCACCCTGATGAGGGCCGGGAGTCCGGTGAGCGGCTGCTCACAATGTTGCAGGGAGAGCACCGAGTAGCAGAGTATGCCCTTGAGTTTTGGACTGTAGCAGCTGCCAGTGGGTGAAATGAACTGGCAATTAAGGCGGCGTTCCAATGAGGACCGTGCGAGGAGGTACTCTGGGAGCTGGCCTGCTGGGACGATGCATGATGGGACGAAGCCCAACCCAAATGCATCCACTCGATTGAGAGCCCCTAAACTAAACACTCGGTCAAGATTCCCTATTGCTATCACCTCAGGGAGTTTTTCAGTAAGCGAAAGGTCAAGGGCCTTCCTCCATATAGGGAAATTGACTGTAAGATCAAGCTCCTGCCAGGCTGCACCCCACTGCACTATAAGATTTATGCGTTATACCTGCCTGAGCAACAAGCCATGGAGGACTACCTAAGGTAGGCTCTTGTGGTGGGGTACATTCAGCACTCAACCTCTCCCACCTCTGCTGGGTTCTTCTTCGTGAAGAAGAAAGGGGGAAGGCTCCTGCCATGCATTGACTATCAGAGTCTCAACAAGGTATCGGTCAGGTATCTGCACCCCTTGCCACTAGTCTCCTCAGCCCTGGAGCAGCTATGTGGAGCCTGAATGTTCACGAAATTGGATTTATGAAGTGCATACAACCTTTGTGAGGGAGGGTGATAAGTGGAAAATGGGTTTTAGCACCTCCTCTGGCCACTTTGAGTACCTGGTCATGCCGTATGGGTTGGCATCTGTGCCAAGTGTTTTCCAGCACCTCATCAACAAGGTGTTCAGTAAGCGAAAGGCCAAGCATCCCTCCATATAAGGAATTTGACTGTAAGGTCAAACTACTGCCAGGCTGCACCCCGCTGCACCACAAGATTTATGCATTATCCCTGCCTGAGAAACAAGCCATGGAGGACTACATAAGGGAGGCTCTGGCAGCGGGGTACATTCGGCACTCATCTTCTCCCACTTCTGCTGGGTTCTTCTTTGTGGAGAAGAAAGGGGGAGGGCTCCTGCCATGCATTGACCATCGAGGTCTCAACAAGGTATCAGTCCAGTATCCGCACCCCTTGCCACTAGTCCCAGGTTCATTGTCAAGGTGGACGTGTCGGACATGGGGGTTGGGGCCGTGTTGTCACAGTAACAGGGTAGGCCAACCAAGCTTCACACAATCATGTTCTTTTCCTGGAAAATGTCATCCACTGAGAGAAAATATGACATAGGGGACTAAAAGCTTTTGGCAGTAAAGCTGGCCCTAGAAGAATGGAGGCACTGGCTGGAGGGCACCATGCACCCATTTCTCATCTACACCAATCACCAAAATCTAGAATATCTCAAAACAGCCAAGAGACTGAACCCCAGACAGGCCTGATGGGCCATGTTCTTTGCCCTATTCAATTTTCTAATGTCCTACTGACCGGGATCAAAGAATGGCAAGATGGATGCTCTGTCCCAGGTGTACAAAAAGGAGGAACCCTGACTAGTGCAGCCCATGATCCCACAGTACAAGTTCCTCTGTGCCCTCACTTGACATCGACGCCTTAATTCAGTCCTGGCAGTCTGCTCGGGGTCCCAGCCAATGTCCTCCGGGGCTCTTATATGCTCCCACAGACCTCCGGAGCCATCTCATCACATGAACCCATGTCACACTGGGAGTCGGACATCCCAGGACCCGACACACACTGGAACTCCTAGCTGGTAAATATTGGTGGGCTAATATGGGTAAAGATATTAATGATTTTGTAACCCCCTGTACTGTGTGTGCCCTGGCTAAGGTCTGCAGGGCCCTGCCAGTAGGGAAACTCCACCCATTGCCGGTTCTGGAACGTCCATGGTTCCATCTGGCCATAGATTTTGTGACTGATCTACCCCCATCCCAAGGTAATACCACCATTCTCATTGTTGTAGATCTGATCTCGAAATCTGTGCACTTTGCTCCCTTGCCTGCTCTGCCTACAGCCATGAAGACCGTGGAGCTGCTGGTTGAAGGGGTGTTCCGGTACTTTGGGCTCCCGGAGGATATTGCCAATTCATGGCAAGAGTCTGGAGCACTTTCATGAACAAGCTAGGGGTCATGGTGAGTCTCACCTCAGGATACCACCCCCAGGCCAATGGACAAGCTGAAAGGGCAAACCAAGAGTTATTAAAATTCCTGAGGATGTTTTGCCATCATCGTCCTCAGGACTGTGCGAGTTATCTGCCCTGGGCTGAATATGCGCAAAACTCAATCAGACATTCTGCCACCAACTTGATGTCCTTTCAGTGTGTCCTAGATTTCCAGCCTCCACTGTACCCCTGGGATGCCACGCCCACTTAC
Source organism: Leptodoras oyakawai (assembly GCA_024363135.1). NCBI lineage: Eukaryota > Metazoa > Chordata > Actinopteri > Siluriformes > Doradidae > Leptodoras > Leptodoras oyakawai. The sequence continues at coordinate 1,579,938 of JANCOA010000049.1, forward strand.
ACTCTGACCATGGACGCCTGGTTCAAGAAGTGTGAGAGGGTCTGGGCCCTCATGAATTAGAAGCCTACTGTGGCTATTTCCCAGATGAAGAAATACGATGACCGGCGTCGAAGCGAAGCCCCTCAGTATAAGCCAGGGGGAGAATTCACCCTTTCTTTCACGTGAGCCAACTCAAACCGGCTAAACCAGGCCCCCTGGATGACACCGGAGGAGAGTCGCCTGGGCCACTGGAGGTTGAGGGTGAGACCACTCACATGGTCAGGGAGCTCATCATCCCATTGGTGGGGGGGTTCTGTCACGTCAGCGGCCAATGGTGGTCACTGAAGTACCAAAGCATTTAAGGTGGGATATTCCTCCTCTGCCAGATCTCCAGTTCCACCTGCCGCTCATCTGGGAGAGCTCACAATTGGTTCTCTCTCTTTATATAATGAGCAGTCTGGCAGAAGTGCTTTCTGGGTCAATATATCTGGCATGCCATGTTGTTTGGGACATTGTTTGCCTTTTTGTCTTTGTTGTTTCAGATCGTCTCGCTGTTTGCGCTGCCACACTTCTGGATTTTAATGCTGTGGACAATTTTGAGTTTCTGTGTTTTCTTCAATGTGGATTTGACTTCTGAGCTTTGCATTTTGTGGATTTTCATTTAATTGTTAAATAAACTGCATTTGCTTCCTATCACATATCCGAGGTCCTAACATTATCTCTGTTAAGTATGAGACATTTTATTTTTAGTGATATTCTTCCTCGCTTGTGGTATTAAAGAAGACACAAATATAATTGATCATTGGATATCCTGTTTAATTGTCACTCATTGAGATAACATTTAAGTGTACTGTTATTCTAGGGGCTTCAAAGTATAATCAAGTAACAGCTGCATTTCCTACAGTGATAGATCATAACGTTTTGACTCACCTCACTCAGGGTGTTCATAATTTTGTAGTAAATGTGCTTTATAGAAAAACATCCCTTGCTTTGCCTTTACCTCAAAAGTGGCTGCAGCTATGTTAAACTGACTGAAACATATGATATATAAATCTTTAAATTCCAATTAGTAGTAGTCTACTTACATTCATGTGGCTATCCAGCATATTCAGGGAATGTATGAATATTATAGCCCAGTAAAATTCCTTCAAGATACAGTGAGTCCCATCACCACACCAAGTTTCAGACTAAGAGATTACTTATGGCACATTTATGAGTAATTTATTGTCCATATAGTAAAGTGACATGCAAAGCAATGCTCAAGCAAGTGATTCATAGCATTTTAATGAGCTGTAAAACTAAATACAAAGCAACATTCATAAGTGATTCATAACATTTTAAAGAAAATGATAAGCACTTTCTGTAAATAATCAAAACCACTGCAAAACTTTTTATAACTTTTATTTAAAAAGTTTGATTAATGTTTGAATTTATTTAATAATAAGCCATTCAAGATGACTAAACAACTGCTCCGGTCCTGCTTGATCTCTCTCTCTATGCCCTCCATGTTCAGTAAAAATTCCCTTCCTCCACCTGAAGCCTTATTAAAGGTTCCAATGGCTGATCTCCCTGAAAGAGTGGAACGTTCTACACGTGAATGCTGAATATAAGTGTTTAAAAGCATATTGTTATGAACTGAAGATTGCAGGAGACATTGATGCAGAACAAAAGTCACTTTTATTAGATAAACTGAGAAGGACAGGACAAAGGCATGGAATGAGATCAGGAGAGAAGGCGCTGTGAGGTCCCAGGAGACATGACGGGAGACAGGGCGACGTCAGGAGAAGCGGGCATAGCGGGGAATCTGCCAGGAGATAAAGCACAGGGGAGAGACCAGCCAAAAGCAACTACACACTGGGATTGAGCGGAAGGGAAGTGATAGAAACAGGAGTAAAGCTGTCCGAGGGAGAGGAGGGAATTGGACAGTGAAGGAAGGTGAGAGGTCTGAGCGGAAGAGCTCCGCAGACAGTAAAGCGGGGAGGTGAGCACGTGCGAACTGGATAAGCAAGCCCGGGTGAGCGAGTGTGAAAAGAGAGAGAGAGAGAAAGAGAGAGAAGCAGCGAAAGAGAGAGGGAGAGAGAGAGGGCCGGGACACAACGGGTTAGTCCGGAAATGGTGACTAGTGACAGGTAAGAGTGTGGTTCATAAACTATTTACAAGTATAAAGGAAAGAGACATAAACCAGTGTGCGAGCGCACACCAGCGGTGGTGCTGGCGCTACAAACCAATGCAAATGCGGCCGACCGAACTCACACACTGCAAACAATAATTGGAAGCTCTATGGGACAAGGAACGGGAGGAGACGTGTGCCTGAGTGAAGCTAAGGGGCAAGGGGCATTGTCCCTAGAAAGAGGAGTGGGCACACTGGGACCTGCGCTAGTGGGAGAGGTGAATGAGGTGCGAGGGGGTCTACCTCTGGAATGAGGAACGGGAGGAAATGTGTGCCTAGGCAAAGCTAAGGGGCGAGGAGGAATTTCCCTAGGAAGAGGAGTGGGCACACTGGGACCTCTGGAAGCAGGGAGGGTGACTGAGGTGTGAGGGGGTCTACCTCTGGGGCGAGGAGCGGGTGGACGGGAAGGTCTACCTCTAGGGCGAGGAGCAGGAGCATTAGGGTGTGTGAGGTGAAATTGGTGAAGGAGGGCCTTGTTGAAGACGTAGGACCGCTTGGTCCAGGAGTTGTCCTCGGGACCAAAGCCCTCCCAGGAGATGAGGTATTCAAGCCCATGGGGAGTGTGACGTGAAGCAAGGATTTTAGAGATGGTGTATATGGGAGAGTCATGGGGTGTCTGGTGTACAAACTGTTGGTGCGGTGTATGATCTAAGGGCCCGGAAGTGTGTGGTTTGAGGAGTGAAGTGTGGAAGGAGGGTGAGGTGCAGAGATGAGGAAGGAGCTTGAGAGTGACGGTGACCTCATTAATAATATGGGAGATAGAAAACGGGCCAACATAGCGAGCATTCCGTTTGCGGTTCCCCCCAGTTTGCAGAGATATGTGGCCCAATCATGCTGGTTAGTCTGACAGTACGTCCTAAGGAACCTGCCGAGCTCTTGGTTGGTGCACTCGCATTGTCCGTTAGATTCGGGGTGGTATCCTGAGGTCAGACTGACGAAGGCTCCCAACTTTTTAACAAAGGCCTGCCAGACTGCGGAAGTGAACAGTGGGCCACGGTCGGAAACAATGTCTTCGGGGAGGCCGTAGTGATGAAAAATCTCGTTGAACAGGAGTTCGGCCATTTGGAAGGCGGAAGGAAGTGCCGGAAGAGCCAGGAACTTAACTCCCTTTGAGAACCTGTTGATTACAGTGAGGATGACGGTGTTGCCCTCAGACTGTGGGAGGTCCGTGATAAAATCAATGGCCAGGTGACTCCATGGACAGTTAGGCACGGGCAGTGGAAGGAGCTTGCCGGCGGGGAGCCTACATGGAGTTTTGGAAGTAACGCAGGTGGCGCATTAGGCAATAACATCGTTTACGTCCTTCCTCAGAGTAGGCCACCAGTACTTGCTCCTGAGTTTATCCGCGATCCTTTTCTCCCATGGATGACCAGCAGCAGGATTGGTGTGCACGGACATGATGAGTTCCTTAGTGAAATGGTCTGGAACAAAGATCATCCCCTATGGGATTTGTGGCTCAATGGGAGGAGGATTGCTGGCATTAGCACTATGGATTCTCTCATCGATTTCCCAGGAGAGAACGTGACAGAACACCTGAGGGGGTAAGATGCTCTTGACGGGGAGAGCGGTCTCATCGGAGTTGAGGAGAGAGTCCAACCTTATACTGAGAAAGGAGAGCAGGCTCATTCCATCCACTAGCGGCTGCCAGGGTGCGAAACTTGAGGGAATATTCCGCGGCGGAGAGTTGCCCCTGTTGGAGCCGTTTATGCTCATCGCCCGCAGTGAGACCCTGTCGTGATTGAAGGTGCTGCAGAAAGCCTGGGTAAAGGCGGAGAGAGACTGGACCTCAGGACCCTAAGCGTTCCAGATGGAAGTAGCCCAGGAGGACGTGTTGCCTGACAGGCGGGAGATGAGGAGGGCGATGGCATTGCGCTCTGTCATCTGGGGCCTGCTGGTGAGGAAGAGAGAAAATTTTAGCAGAAAATCCTCACATTGCTCCGGATTACCTGAGTAACGT
>JANCOA010000049.1:1591318-1608472 GCA_024363135.1 Leptodoras oyakawai
AAACACCTCTGACAGAAAGTCTGAGAAAAAGGCAGTGGGACGTGAACCCTCCAGAGATTCCGGCACTCCGATAACGCAGATGTTATTGCGTCTGCTACGGGACTCCAAATCTATAACTTTAGCTTGAAGCTTAGCTTTATCCTCTTTTAGCTCTGTGCATGCCGCCTCTAGTGCTTGGATCTGTTCATCCACCGAATTAGCGTTAGTGTCCAGAGAGGAAATTTTTTGCCCGTGATCAGATACTGTACGTTGTAGTTGGTCCAGCTTGTTTTCCAGGGCAACGAAAGCAAGTCTGTGGTCCGCACAAATGGCGCTGCGGTGTTCCTCCAGTAACTGAGTTAGCAGAGCAATGCTAACTTGTAGATCCGGAGTATCGTGTACCTCAGAAGCCGTTTCTTTTTCCTCTGCTTTGATTTTGAAGCCATTTTGATGGCGTTTATCCAGTTTTTGTTTTACTTTGGAAATAAACAAATCAAAGATATAACACTGTTATGAATGGCGAAAACAGGAGCTGAGGAGATGCTGATGCAGAACAACAAAAGTCCAAGTTTATTGAAATGATAAGAGATGAACAGGACTAAGCAACGAAATGAGACCGATCAAAGCAATAGGCAGGGAAGGAGATCAGGAGAGGAAGCCCTGTGCTTGGAGGTCCCAGGAGACGAGATGGGAGGCAGGGCGACGGCAGGGGAAGTTGGCATCGCGAGGAATCTGCCGGGAGATAAAGCACAGGGAACAGACCAGCCCAAAATAACAAACACTTGGTATGAGCGCAGGGAAAAGGGAAAGAGGAGGAGAACAGCTGTCCGAAGGAGAGGAAGGGATCGGACAGTGAAGGAAGCTAGGAAGCCGGAGCGGAAGGGCTCTGGGGACAGGACGGGGAAATGAGAGCGAGTGGGACTGGCTACGTGGACCTGGGTGAGCGAGGGTGAAAAGAGAGATACTGAGAGAGTAGCAGCGAAAGCAGAGGAGAAAGAGAGGGATCCAGGACACCGCGGGTTACTAGAGGAAGGGCTAGATAAAGATAAACATGAGGTTAGTGCACTATGTACAGGAAAGGGCATAGGGAACATAGACCAGAGTGCGCTGGCTAAGGCTCTGGCGCTGCAAACCAAAGCACAACAGCCAGCCGACTCAACACACTGCAACAAAAAACGGGAAAGCTCCTAAACAAGAAACGGAAAAAAGCGTAAGCTAAGAAAACAACAAATCACAGAAGGAGCACGATAGCAAAAGGCAGGAAAGCCACACACGCACACACATGCAGGTGGGAAACGCACGCACGCACCAAACACTCAAACACAAAGCAACACCCAGTCACCAAGCACTCAGGAAACCACTCGCATGGGAAAGAGAATCAAACACTCAATGGAAAGAGGAAGACAGAAAAACGGACGGGACAACGCTATCTATAGAGATTTGGAAAAACGCTCAGAATAGGTAGGCTGGTCAAACCAATACTTCGCAAAGCCAGTCCGGAATAGGAGACCTAGAAATAGGGAACAGAACCGGAAGTAGAGACAGCCACACCCAGTGAGGAGAGAGAACGGAAATTAAAAGGAGGGACTAGAGGAGCGAGGAAGGGAAGTGGGCGTGGTCTGGCGGTTCCTAACAACACAATGCAATATTTGTTTGATATCTGAACATTTTGGCTTTGTGAAATATACTTCAAACAAATTACAATAATATTGAATTAATGGCATAAATTTGTCCAAATTAGTTACAAAAATATTTCACATTTAGTTTGACTCTTTGGTCTTTTTGATGGCCTGAACGGTTTTAGGCATATACTTCACAAAAGAAAAACTAGTTCCAAGGTATTGGAATAGTTGTTTACAGAACTCCTCATTGCGTAAATATAGAATGCATATCATGTGAACTGTGCGTCAACAAAATGTGCGTCAAGTTTCAAAATATTTCAGTATTTCATGGGCGTTCTGTTGACATCACCTTGGAGCGATCAGAATATTTATTATATTTTATTAGCATGAGCTTACAGTTGCAACATTGGACTTGTTTTAAATGGGGCAAAATAAATGCAAATATGTTTTTTTTGTCTTTCAAATAAAGCACATTCTTTATCCCATGATTCAGTGACAATGGAATAAAACAATGGTATTTATTTCTATTAAGCATTAAACATAATTATTTTTATTTTTTTATATTTTAATTATACTTTTTATCATTATATTTTTATAGTCATAGAGTATCCCACCATCATGGCTCTGATATTGCCAGATTCAGCTATTTTTTTTTACAATATTGCTACTGCCAACATTTAATGGTGAGATACATGTAAAATCATAATTATTTATGAAGGGTTACTCTTTGTTCTTCTGTGATATAAAGACTAATATAAAGAAATCTGCATGAAAGATGCAAAGACAGATGAAAGATCCATATAGCCTGGACTGTCGTGAAAAACAAATAAAGCCTTTATAATTACCAAGTTAGGAATTTAAAGGTAGTGAAATAACCCTGAATATAGCCTAGAGTTCATAGGGCTTTTCTCTTTATTGTCCAGCCCTGTCTTACTAATATCTCTCTCCTCTTTGTTAGTCTTCAAGTTCTATTTCACTGAAGCCTTTCTATTTATAGTCCAGCCCTGTCTCAACACTGTCTACTCTCTCTTCCTTTTTCATTAATCTCTACTCATCACTCAGGTGAACATATCTGGATTGTGTTGGATGGCCCTGTTGATGCCATTTGGATCGAGAACCTAAATTCAGTGCTGGATGACAACCGCACACTGACGCTGGCCAATGGTGACCGCATCCCCATGGCGCCCAACTGCAAGATTGTTTTTGAGCCACACAACATTGACAATGCTTCACCCGCCACTGTGTCCCGCAATGGCATGGTGTTCATGAGCTCATCTGTGCTCGGCTGGACCCCCATCCTGGAGGTTAGGGGCAAACATTTACTAATGATTCTAGCACACACTGCATGCTAGACCACAGTAACAAAGCAGGACGTACAGGATATACTACAAAAATGATGATGCTTTTACTAACAGCTCTACATTATTTATGTATGCAGGGATGGCTCAGGAAGCGCTCTCCACAAGAGGCCGAAGTGCTGCGTGAGCTCTTTTCCACTTCTTTTCCTGAGCTCTATCGCTTCAGTGTACAGTGCCTGGATTATAAGATGGACATGCTGGAAGCCTTCATCATTATGCAGTGTATCAATGTGCTGCAAGGCCTTCTGCAAGTGCCCAAGGTATCCCAAACATACAGTGATTGACATATTGCCATTTTAGTATGGGCTAGGCTGAAAGCTTTTCACACTTTAAAGACATTGAAGTCCACTGAATTAACTAGAGCATGTCAGTGAGGGTCTTCGGTTTTGTAGATAAGGTTTATGTCTGGCTGTTACAAAGTACTGACACTAGAGACTTCTTCAAAAATGTTAAATATATGTCTCCTTATGGAAAGCTTCAACATGTTAAATATTGGACAATATTGGACATCAAAAAATTGCTTTATTATTAGATTTATATTATTTTCAATGTACTTGTTAGGCACTACACTAGGGCACCATGGTGGCATGGCATTTGTGCTAGGAGAACTACATGTCTCAGTAACCCTAGCACCAATCATTTATGCAAAGGTTTGAGCTGTGCCTCTCGTCACCCCTTTGGTTTTCTGTAGCTCTTTGGCGTGAGGTGTTTTGAAGGAATTTATGGGAGGTCAGGCCTCATAGAGGGTCGGCGGTAGAGGTCATCCCTGAGGTAATAACGGTTGTCAGGACTAGTCCTCGTTTGTGGTGCAATTCCTCTCCTCACGTGGATGCTATGGGATTTGGCCCTTATTATTTGTGTCTATTGTTTGCTGTGGTAGCCTCTCTACATTGCTGTCAGTATTTCCTCGCTACAGTCTGTTTCCTGTAGAGCTAAGAGCTCCTCTTGGTAAAGACTTGTCATGTAAGCTTGCCGATTTATTCAAAATCTAAAACACTAAACCAATGCTTCCGAGTTACCCGGCTCATCGTTTGTTCGCGCTTGCCATTCAATCACCCATTTTGTTTTTCACCCTTTTTTTGTCACAGCAGATGCCCTGCTGGCCAAATTAATTTACATTTATTCATTTACATTTACAAGCCAATGCCATTGACTTGCTTTTGTTTTGAAAAGATGTACGATTTCTATTGTATCCACTTGTTCACAGCACTTGTTTTTGGCTTTCAACTTCCTCCCTTTTGACACACACCGACCTAACGCAGTGGTAACATCTATATATGTATATGTGCTGCGTGTGTGTCTGTGTGCTGTGTGTGTGTCTGTGTGTGTAGGAACAGGGCTGTGAGGTTACACGTGAACACATGGAGCGTCTGTATGTCTTTGCTCTCATGTGGAGTGTTGGTGCACTCCTTGAGCTGGATGATCGTAGGAAGATGGAGAGCTGGCTGCGTAACCATGGCAGCATTAATGTGGACCTGCCAGATGTGTCGTCCTGCAGTGAGGACACCATGTTTGACTACCATGTCACATCTGATGGTCTGTGCCTTAAAATTAACGTGATTACACAAACTCTTTCTCTCAATTTCTCCTTACTGTTCTGTCCATTTTGTGCCTCACATTCGACTTTTGTCTTTTCTGCTCAGGTCTCTTCCTAATTCACTCTCTGACCACAAATTGTGACCGTTATCCAATCAGCCGATCATGTAATATGCTGGCAGAAGCACAATGTGTAAAATCATGCAAATACAGTTGAAGAGCTTCTATTAAAATTCACACCAAACATCAGAATTTGATCTCGGTAATCATGGCATGGTTGTTGGTGCCAAACCGACTAGCATTTCTCCCAATGACATAGGTCAAATGAGAAAAGCTAGCCTGTCAGAATACCCCTCTTTATAGACCCCTATCTCTACGACCTTTCTTTCCTTTCCTTTCTTTACCATTTCCTTTTGGTCATATATCTCAGGATAGTCTTTTCTATGCCTGCTCTTGCACAACCCCCACCCCACACATGCAACTAAATTGTACATTTGGCATATTTTGGGTCAGCCAGCAACACTTTCTTAGAATTGTGGGAGTGCTTACTTGGACCTAAAATCGACTCAAAAATCCTCTAGTGTGGAGGAAGCTTAAGATTCTTCTCATCTTCCTACAGTGTTTATTTAAGGTTCATTCAACGTCCAACCTTCCTTTGGAAGGCTAGAAAAATGGAATGTTTAGAAATTTCTAAATATTTGCCATCCATACAAGAACATTTCAAGAACTTGTCTACATGAGTTCACAAGTGCGAGTGAAGACACTGTATATGCCAGGAACTCTCCAGTGAGTAGATTTATTTGGAACAACAAGAGACCAAAAATTTGACTTTTACAAAGATTTTACAATGCCTTAAATGGAGGATTATTATCTTTTCTAGATTTTTAATTATTCTCTTTGGCATTTCAAATTAGACCTTTTAAGACTTGGAACACTGCAGATTCTGCTGTACCATGGCATAGTCTAGAAGCTAATATTGTTCATGGCCATAGTTAGCCTCCAGGACTTTCCCTTTTCAGGGATTCCTAAGAAACTTCTAAAATCATTTGGTTCTATAGTTGACCACTCTTTTAGAACCTGGAAGGTGATAGAAATAATTATGGGAGGCCCCTTTTCCTATACTAACAGAACACCTCTCTGGCATAACAGCAACCTCAATACAGGTAACAAACCATTTGTATATAATATTTGGTGTAAACAAGGCATACATACACTGAAAGATATAGTATCTTTAATGAGAAAGATTTGAAGTCATTTCAAGATCTTAAAGAAGAGTTTGCCTGTTTTTTTTCCCTTTTTTCTATATTTAAGATCTTAAAGCTTTTGGTGTCTCCTAGACTAACCAAATACTGCTGTATCCTCTATAGCAATGATTAGATCTCATTGTTTCATCAAGAAGCATGGTATCTACAGTCGACATATCACTCCTTAAACAAACATATTCTAATACTGCATTGTCTTTGTTTTGGGAAAGTGAATTTAAAGTCAAACCCAATTGGGTTTTGATGTGGAATAATTGTTTTATTACTTCAAAAACCCCAGCTGACCAAAAGATCCAATTGAAGTTCATACATAAAGCATATGCTACTCCAAACTTTCTGTACAAATTTAAGATAGACAAGACCCTTATTGTCATTTATGTACCTCAACAGCTGTTAATACATATATGCATATGTTTTGGGAATGTCTGGTCATAGATGCTTTTTGATCCTACGTTCAAGATACCCTCACTAATATTTTGGATAAATCTGTACACAAAGATCCATGGACCTTCCTTTTGCTTGATGACTCTTCGTCTCTCTTTATCAAAAAAGGATCCTACTGGCCTGTCTTACAGCAGCCAAAAAGAGAATTTTGAAAATGTGGTTCAAGCCTTCCATTCTTGCTCATATTCTATTTTCTTACCTATTTTTAAGACACTACTCTTCTGGAATGTACAGCAGCAAGGATAAATGGGGCCAAAATAAATACAGTTATGTCTTGGTCCCATACCGAGAAAGAAATGCTTAAATTATTTTGCAAACACTACAGAAAAGCACTACGAACCTTAATACAAACGCAGCTTGATAGTCTACCAGCTCTATTTCACCATTGTGGTGTGGAAGGCCCCTTAGGGATAATAACAATTACTATTTTATTAAACAAGTATCACTATATCCCTATTACAGATATATTTATATTCTCTCATAATAGTATCTCTACCATATCACTTTATTCTGTTGTACATATATTTTCACGTATTATAGTATGTGGTCATGTCAGTATTTCTATCTTAACAGGGTTTTCTGTCATACCCGTATCTCTTACCTTGCAATGGTATACCATCTGTACCTCTCACAGTATTCCCTTTCACCACTATCTTTAATAGTATGGTATTCTGTCATAGCAGTTCTCCATCATACCTGAGTCTCTACAAAATCACAGTATTTCACCAAAATGGTATATTGTTTTACAGGTACCTGTAATAACAATTCAGTTTCAGCATATGATATGAGGTCAAACCTTTATTCCAGAATTTCCTATTTTTAGGTCAGTGGATTCACTGGAGCTTTAGTGTAGAGGAGTATATCTATCCACCAGACTCAACACCAGATTATGGCTCTATCCTGGTTCCCAACGTGGACAATGTGTGTACAGAATTCCTTATTCAGACCATCAGCAAGCAGGGCAAGGTGAGAGAAGCTCAGCAAGGTCTATGATAATGAAGCATGGTCTATTTCCATCAATATCATTAATCAAGATGAAGAAATAATATACAAACCCCATTTCCATAAAAGTTTGGACACTTTCTTAAAATAAACTGAAATCTGTAAATTGATAATTCACTTGAAGCTTTATTTTCACTTTATTTAACAGACAAAATGATAAAGAAAGGATTTTCAGTGTTTATAGTGATGAGGTTCATTCTATTTGTTTAATATAAACAAATTTAGAAATTGATGCCTGCAGTTGATGCCTCACAAAAATTGGGACAGAGGCGTGCTTACCACTGGGTCACATTACCTTTTTTAATTATACCTTTTAGTCATTTGGGAATTGTTAATAATAATTGTTGCAGATTTGTAATTGGAAATTTTGCCCAGTACAAGACTTGAACTGCTCATCAGTCCATGGCCACTGTTTTCTAAGTCTCCTCTTCATGATGTGCCATACATTTTCAATAGAAGACAGATCTGTACTGCAGGCAGGCCAGTCAAGCCATTATGTTGTAACCCATGCAGAATGGGGACTTGCATTGTCCTACTGAAATAGACATAGAATCTGACATTCTGACGTGGAAATGTGGACTTGTCTGACCAGAGAACCTGTTTCCACTGTCTTTCAGTCTGTAAGACTGTATCTCAGATGACCTTGGGCCCAGGGAACTCACTGGTGTTGCTGCACAAATTTAACACATGGCTTCCTCTTTGCAAAATACAGTTTCAGGTTGCATTTCTACAGTGGGGGACTGTGTTAAGTGACAGTGATTTTCCAAAGTACTCCCGAGCTCATGTGGCTATGTCCATCACAACAACACGACGGTTTCTCAAACAATATTGCCTGAGGGCGGTAGAAACATTATCAACAAATCTCTTATGAACAATGTCCCATCCTTGCTCAATTTTGAGGTGTTACCAGTTAAAGCTAATTGTGGGACTTTCTAGTGTTACTTGTATAAGTTTTCAGTCTTATTTTTTGCAGTGATCAATTCCTAAATTTGTTTATATTTAACAAATAGAATTAAGTTTGTCATTGAAAACACTGTAAGTCCTTTCTTTGTCCTATTGTCTGTTAAATAAAGTGAATTAATAAATTACAGGTTTCAGATTTTAATGCATTTTTAAGTGTCCAAACTTTTCTGGAAATGGGGTTTGTATTTTGATCATTTAAAAATCCATTTTGTAACAAACTGCTAAAGAATCTGAACTTTTTTTTCTAATTAATTTCAACCTATTTATGCCTTCCAGGCTGTTCTCTTGATTGGAGAGCAGGGTACTGCTAAGACGGTCATCATTAAGAGCTTCTTGTCCAAATATGACCCAGAATCACACATCACTAAGAACCTCAACTTCTCTTCAGCTACCACTCCACTTATGTTCCAGGTTCCTTGCGCTGTTTTGCTCTCTTTTTTTAGTCATTTATTTCATGAGATATTAGGTAAAGGTTAAAACCACCCATGCTAGATATGATTACAAATAAACAAAAAACATTAACTACTGGGTAATACCTGTTACCTTTACATTGCTTATACGTATTTATAATTAACTTGCCTGTATTGATTATTCCTTGAACACAGGTGTTGGAAATTTTTATTGAATTTCTATGAGATTTTAATTGGTTATTTATGGGTTGCCAGCGCTCTGTAGAAAGCTACCTAGACAAGCGCATGGGTACCACATATGGTCCTCCAGCAGGCAAGAAGATGTCCATATTCATTGATGACATCAACATGCCTGTCATCAATGAGTGGGGAGACCAGGTAGGCTCTGGTATATTTCAATACAATCTTCACATGGCATTCAAATATCTCTGCATTTTCATAGACAGAATAGTCCATATTTTTTTAATTCATCTTCAAGAGTTCCAATCTTATATGCAGCAATTTTGCAACTGCTGTTGTTATGACAAAAATGTTCTGACAAAAACATTGGTCATTGTTTAACAAGGTTGTACAATTTTCTCCATCTATTTTCTCCTTTGCTGAAGGTCACAAATGAGATTGTACGCCAGATGATGGAGCAAAGGGGCTTCTATAACCTGGAGAAACCTGGTGAGTTCACCAACGTAGTAGACATCCAGTTCTTGGCGGCCATGATTCACCCGGGTGGAGGACGCAATGACATTCCTCAGAGGCTCAAGAGGCAGTTCTGCATTTTTAACTGCACTTTACCCTCCAACACCTCTATTGACAAGATCTTTGGTCAGTATATACAAGCTTTTATTCTGCAGCACAGTGAAATAATAAATTTGCAGAAAGAGGAAAATACAGAACAAACCACAATTTAAGATAAGGATATCTCAAATGCTTATTAACATTATAGCTGTTGGGTGTATGTTGCTGATATTGTATAATATATTTACATTTTTGAGCTTAGTTCTTCATACCATAACAGTTGAGGGAGATAATATGTTTTTCTTAATTCTTACAGTGTATCACAAAAGTGAGTACACCCCTCAACTTTCTGCAGATATTTAAGTATGTTTTCATGGGACAACACTGACAAAATTACACTTTGACACAATGAACAGTAGTCTGTGTGCAGCTTATATAACAGTGTAAATTTATTCTTCCCTCAAAAAAACTCAATATACAGCCATTAATGTCTCAACCACTGGCAACAAAAGTGAGTACACCCCTTAGTACCTGAAGTGTCAATACGTTGTGTGGCCACCATTAATTTCCAGAACTGCCTTAACTCTCCTGGGCATGGAGTTTTCCAGAGCTTCACAGATTGCCACTGGAATGCTTTTCCACTCCTCCATGATGACATCACAGAGCTGGTGGATATTCGAGACTAGGTGCTCTTCCACCTTCCACTTGAGGATGGCCCAAAGATGTTCTATTGGGTTTAGGTCTGGAGACATACTTGGGCAGTCCATCACCTTTACCCCCAGCCTCTTCAATAAAGCAGTGGTCATCTGAGAGGTGTGTTTGGGGTCATTATCATGCTGGAACACTGCCCTGCGAGTTTTCAATCTCTGCAGCAATGCTGACAGCACTCCTGCGCCTATCTTTCAAAGACAGCATTTGGATGTGATGCTGAACACGTGCACTCAGCTTCTTTGGACGACCAAAGCGAGGTCTGTTCTGAGTGGACCCTGCTCTTTTAAAACTGGATGATCTTGGCCACTGTGCTGCAGCTCAGTTTCAGGGTGTTGGCAATCTTCTTCTTCAGCGCCCTGTCTAGGGTTGGTTCCTGCCCTTGCGCTCAGAGTTGTTGGATGGGCACTGGCTCCCCCGTGACCCCGTAACTGGGAATAAGCGGTATAGAAAATGACTGACTGACTGAAGTTGAGGGGTTTACTCACTTTGGTGATACACTGTAATCCATAGGGGTTAATATGATGTTGGCCCATCCTTTGCAGCTATAACAGCTTCAACTCTTCGGGGAAGGCTTTTCACAAGGTGTTTATGGGTATTTTTGACCATTCTTCCAGAAGCGCATTTGTGAGGTCAGACACTGATGTTGGACGAGAAGGCCTGGCTCGCAGTCTTTGATCTAATTCATCCCAAGTTATTCCACACCAAACTTGCCCATCCATGTCTTTATGGACCTTGCTTTGTGTACTTGTGTGCAGTCATGCTGGAACAGGAAGAAAACTGTTCTCATAAAGTTGGGAGCATGAAATTGTCCAAAAGCTCTTGGTATGCTGAAGCATTAAGAGTTCGTTTCACTGGAACTAAGGGGCACAGATCCCAACTCCTGAAAAACAACCCCACACCATAATCCCTCTCCATCAAACTTTACACTTGGCAAAATAGTCAGACAAGTACCGTTCTCCTGGTAACTGCCAAACCCAGACTCTTCCATCAGATTGGCAGATGTAGAATTGTGATTCCTCACTCAAGAGAACATAATGAAACTATTTATCTCAATTTTATTTCACACACTCTTATTTCTGTTTTACACAGGAGTGATAGGTACAGGTCACTTCTGCTCCCGTCGTGGTTTTACAGAGGCTGTAAGGAATGCTGTTGCCCATCTTGTACCATTGACCCGACACCTCTGGCAGACCACCAAGCTGAAGATGCTGCCAACACCAGCCAACTTTCATTATATCTTCAACCTACGTGACCTTTCCCGCATCTGGCAGGGCATGCTGAATGTCATGGCTGATGTGGTCCATTCACCCAATGTAATGTCTGATAGCAAGATTTGTTACTACAAATTGAAGCCTTATTTACAACACATGTTTTCAAAGTGAAAAATAGTGTTTTTTAAATGATCTCTTAACAAAGAAATATGAAAAGAGAGAAAACCCAGAGTAAAGCCAGTAAAGGTGGGACAGGATAGGACAGGATAGGATAGGGCAGAATGGAAAGGCATTTTATTAAAGCAGTAATGATAATTAATAATGATAGGATAGAATTGGATAGGTTAAAATTTCTATAGAATAATTAGCTATATATTTCTATAGAACCAGTCAAGTAGTGTAGTGGTAAGGGCAACTTCCTTAAAGGAATGACTCATCAGTGGAAACCCACCATCCTTTACCTAGAACTGGAAATAAGATGGGATGAGAGGGAATAGGATATGAAATTGTATATATTGTTTGAAATTTATATATATATATTGGGATAGAACTAGTTCAGCTTGGATATAATAGGTTAAAATAGGGTAGCATGGGTTATGATCAGATAGTTTGGGGTAAGATAGTATAGAATGGGAGAAGATGGATGGAATTTTTATAGAAATGCTATTTATAGCTATGCAATTCTTAGTGCTTAACCTCTAGTGAGCAAAGGAAGGGCCAGTGGCAATGACCACACCCCTGTTATAGCTTTTATCATTGACCCCTTATTCACTTTTTATAGAAATGCTATTTATAGCTATGCAATTCTTAGTGCTTAACCTCCAGTGAGCAAAGGAAGGGCCAGTGGCAATGACCACACCCCTGTTATAGCTTTTATCATTGACCCCTTATTCACTTTTTATAGAAATGCTATTTATAGCTATGCAATTCTTAGTGCTTAACCTCCAGTGAGCAAAGGAAGGGCCAGTGGCAATGACCACACCCCTGTTATAGCTTTTATCATTGACCCCTTATTCACTGTCAATCCTCAAGGTCCTCCTGCGTCTATGGAAGCATGAGTGTAAATGTGTAATTGCCGACCGCTTCACAAGCCCCGATGACGTGGCCTGGTTTGATCAGACGCTGAGTGACCTGGCACAGCAAGAGCTAGGCATTGAGGCTTGCACAGCAGTGGAAGTTGGAGAGGATGCCTACTTCGTGGACTTTCTCCGGGATGCACCCGAGGCTACAGGTACCACCGTAACCAGACACAAAACTATCAGAATCATTTTGCTAAAAACAAATGCAATCTCCAGTCTACTGTACATCTTAGCATTCTGCTTTATATGACTGTCTGTTCTTAAGCAGCTCTTGAGAATGCTAGCTTTAATTAGATGGTTTCAGCTATGACGGGTGTCTAAACAGGGGAAGAACCAGAGGAAACAAATGTCGACACTCCTAAAGTGTATGAGCCCATCACTTCCTTTGGTGACTTGCGTGACAGACTGAACATGTTCCTGGACTTGTATAATGAGAGCATTCGTGGAGCTGGAATGGACCTCGTGTTCTTCACTGACGCCATGGTCCACCTGGTCAAGGTACACAGAGACAAAGATATTACAAAATCCAGACAAAATAACTCAGAAATGACATGCATGTGCTTCTTCTAATATAGTATAGTTTCTACAGTAGCTGATAATTCATATTTACTTTCACATAATCTATGGTGGGGTGACACGGTCAGCAAGAAGGTCCCAGGTTTGATCCCCGGGTGGGGCGGTCTGGGTCCTTTCTGTGTGGAGTCTGCATGCCCTTCCCGTGTCCGTGTGGGTTTTCTTCGGGTACTCCGGTTACCTCCCACTGTCCAAAGACATGCACGTTAGGTTTATTGGCGTTTTTAAAGAGGCCCTAGTGTGTGAGTGTGTGGGCGAGTGTGTGTGCCCTATGATGGATTGGCGCCCTGTCTAGGGTTGTTCCTGCTTTGCGCCCTATGTGGCCGGCTAGGCACCGGCTCCCCCGTGACCCTGAAAAGGAATAAGTGGCCAAGAAGATGAATGAATGAATGAATAATCTATGGCTACCACTGATTACTTACCTCTAATATGAAAAGCAAAACCCCCCACCCCTTCCACCCCCAGTATTTGATTCTTTGCTTAAAAGTTATTTAAATGCAGCCTGTGAAGTTATCTTGGGGAATATTGGCTTACTTGGAATGAACTAAAGTTTCGCAGCCCAAATGTTTGCATGCCTACAAGCAACATTGATTATGACTTGAATTGATACATCTCTCTCTCTCTTTCTCTCTCTCTCTCGCTCTCGCTCTCACTCTTTATCTCTCTTGCCCTCTCTCTGTCTCAGGTGTCTCGGATAATCCGAACCCCCCGTGGGAATGCTCTCCTAGTTGGTGTGGGCGGCTCCGGCAAGCAGAGTCTGACGAGAGTGGCATCTTTCATCGCTGGCTATACAACGTTTCAGATTACACTGACCCGGTGAGGCAGCCACCAAAAACTCCTGCTCTATTATTAATCCCATTTCTGTAGGCTGTTTCAATGATTTAATACTTAAAAAATAGACAGGAAATCTTAATAAATGTACAGAAATAGATAAACAAGAAACAGTAAATATAATTTGCCTGTATCTGTACCCGTATATATTTTAAATACAATTTAATGTAAAGGTAATGTACAATAGTTGATTAGAATTAATTCTACAGTTTGAAATGGTAGAAAAACACTAAAATTATACCAAATTTACAATAAATGTAAATGAAGGGATGAAGGGATGGATGATTGATGGAATGAAGGATTGAATGACTGAAGGATTGAATGAATGAAGGAATGAATTAAGGAATGAATGATGACAAAATCTAAATGGTACACAATGATTGTAAAAAGGTATGTTACTTCATTTTTGATATGAAGGTCCTATAACACTGCTAACCTGATGGAGGATCTGAAGGCACTCTACAGGATATCGGGGCAGCAGGGACGAGGTGTTACCTTTATCTTCACTGACAATGAGATTAAAGATGAAGCCTTCCTAGAGTACATGAACAACGTGCTCTCATCTGGAGAGGTCTCTCTTTCTCTCTCTCTTACATACACACAGACACACTCTTAAATAACCATAAGGTGAAAGGTGGTGACCCTGGTCTTAATCACATCATTCTAGATACACATAGTCTACACACTTTACTCCTACACATTCACACACACTCAAGATACAGACATAAGAGTAAGACAGGAAAAAGACAGAGAATATAGAATTTAGAGATGAAGTGGGAAGACAAATAATGTAGTGATAGGTTGTGGGTTAAAGCCCCACAACCTGAAACAGTGATCTGTTTATCATCTAGCAACCCTGGCGGATTCAACCACTTTTTCTGAAGCCCTTATCATTAATCAGGCAATTAAACACTCAGAGGGAGAGCCATCTTAGATGGCACTGCTCCTGTTAAGGAACTTCACTGGCATTTCCTGATTGCACAGCTTTTTTAACTTGTAAAATTCAGCACTGGGAAAAGTCAAGCTCAATTTCATAATTTATCAAACACTAATGTGATATGGTAATTATTTTATATTTTATTCAAGCATTGCAAGCATTATTTAAACCAACCAGTTTTTTAAAAGTTGCTTCACTAATTGTTTGTACTTTTACTGGGACAGACTGGGACAGAGACCACACCATTTTTACAAAGATTTTTACTAATAGACACTACTCTTTTACTGAGATGTGTAGAGCTCATCCTTTCTTCTGGAAGATCAGTAGAGGCCATGCCTTCTTTACTGAGTAACAAGCCCTGAGCTCTGTTCTTTTCCTGACAAGTAGTCTCCATGCCTCCTTCACTTCCTTTCATGGCAATGACAGGAACAGACCACATGATTGCCTGCTTTCTTTACTTCATTTACTAGGACTGACAAGCACAGAGACCAGGACTCTCCTTTCTTTACTGAAACTGACAGACACAGACCTCACGCCTGTTTCACTTCTGTTATCCAGGACTCACAGGGACAGACCCAAAGCCTCCTTTGTTTGCTTCACTTCACTAGTACACAGTCCTCACACCTCCTTCACTTCTGTTATACAGGACTCAAAGGCACAGACCCAAAGCCTCCTTTGTTTCCTTCACTGGTACTGGCAGTCAGACCCCATGCCTCCTTCACATCCTTTACTGTCACTGACAGTCACGGGCAACGTCACTACTTTTACTGCAAATGGCAGACACAGACCATGGGCACAAACCACATTCTTCCCTCATTTCCTTTTACGACGAATGGACAGAAACAGACACTTTTATTTCCCTCACTGGGACTGAGAGGCAGCACACCTCCTTTACTTCTGTCAACAGGACTGATAGGCAGACAGTCCATGACTTCTTCATTTTTTTTACTGGGACTGAGCCCTGCATGTGATTCCATTGTGTACATGATTATTTCACTAAAGTGACTCAGGTAACATGGTGTTCTCTGCAGGTGTCCAACCTTTTTGCACGTGATGAGATGGATGAGATCCTCAGTGACCTTGTACCAGTCATGAAACGGGAGTTTCCCCGGCGAGCTCCCACGAATGAGAGCTTGCGTGACTTCTTTATGAGCCGTGTAAGGCAGAACCTGCATGTGGTGCTATGCTTTTCACCAGTGGGAGAAAAGTTCCGCAACAGAGCATTAAAGTTTCCTGCCCTCATCTCAGGATGCACCATGGACTGGTTCAGCCGCTGGCCTAAGGATGCCCTTGTAGCAGGTCTGCTAAGATTTATATATGTACACTGCTTCACTTAAGTGTTACACTATTTAAGCAGATATATGATTATTTAACACATGTTTGAGATAATACAGCATGGAATGGGATGGGGCAGAGATACAGGTGGAGTGAAGATGGAGGTAGAACCTATGATAAGCAATCAGAGCAATATCCAGCAATCAGTGATGAAAATAGGACTTACTGTAGTTAAATGAGGGCACTCCCTCATTTAACTACAGGGAGTTTACAGAACATATGGTGATGGAATGGGGTGCATAGCAAGTGGATGGGGCTTATTGACATTGGGTGGAGATATTGATACAGTATAAAAGTATGGGTTGTATGAGCCTACAGGGATAGGGTTGGCATGGTATTAGACCTGTGGTGGTGGAGTGGGAAACAGGTTACAGCCTACAAATGTGTGATAGGACATGGATAAAATCTGCAAGGATGTACTGGAAACAGATGAGCCTTTTGTAGGATAGGGATAATGTTAGTTCCTGCAGGAAAGAGTTGGAAACAGAAACTGCAGAATAGAGATGTGGCCTACATATACATGAATTTCACTACATAGTTTTAGTTAAATCAATAAAGCAACTGAACTGAGTGTGGGATGCCAATGGGAAATGGGCAAAAATGAAAAAACTGTAATTTAACCACAGGTTTCATATAATTTTTCAGTCTCCGAGCACTTTCTATCCACGTACAATATCGACTGCTCGCCGCAGGTGAAACAGGAAGTGGTGAAGTGCATGGGTTCCTTCCAAGATGGGGTAGCTGAAAAGTGTGTAGAGTATTTCCAGCGATATCGGCGCTCGACTCACATCACACCAAAGTCGTACCTCTCCTTCATTCAGGGCTACAAGGGCATCTACAAAGAGAAGCATTCAGAAGTTCAGACCCTCGCTAACCGGTACGCACACTGCAAATTATTACCCATTTATGTACTAGTGTTTATTAATAACATTTTTCACAGTATGTACAACCCCAATTCCAATGAAGTTGAGACGTGTAAAACAAATAAAAACAGAATACAATGACTTGCAAATCCTTTTCAACCTATATTCAATTGAATACACTACAAACACAAGATATTTAATTTGCAAATGGATAAACACATTTCAAAACAGTTGGGACAGGGGCAACAAAAGACTGGGAAAGTTGAGAAATGTTCAAAAAACACCTGTTTGGAACATTCCACAGGT
>JANCOA010000049.1:1652764-1663256 GCA_024363135.1 Leptodoras oyakawai
GCCCCACCCGGGGATCGAACCCGGGTCCTTCTTGCTGTGAGGCGACGGTGCTACCCACTGCGCCACCGTGCCGCCCAATAACAAATTAGATACATTTTAATTAATGTTTTGATTTGGAATAGAATATGCAGCATTCTCAATACATTCATTCATTTATTCATTCATTTTCTTGACCACTTATTCCTTTTCAGGGTCATGGGAGAGCCTAGCCGGCAGCATAGGGCGCAAGGCAGGAACAACCCTAGACAGAGCGCCAATCCATCGTAAGGCACACACACGCACACACTCACACACTAGGGCCACTTTAGAGACACCAATCAACCTAACATGCATGTATTTGGACCATTCTCAATACATTTGTGTGTAAAAATAAAAGCTATTATAAGAGCTTTACTCACTTTTTTGAACACTGTTCTATTATTTTGAACACAACTGTACACAGTTATATGAGCAGAATCTACAGATATCTGATAGACACTGTCTATTTCAGTGCCATTACTAGGAGACCCCTTGCACATAAAATACCTTCATCTATGAAAAATGCAACCGGCTTTTTCATCGAATCATTACAATTGCAAACTATTCATTTATACCTATGCAACACATTTCTTGTAATTCTTGTAATTCTGCTCATATACCCCCATGTACAGTTGTGTTCAAAATAACCACATCTTCAAAAATCCTTCCTCTATACCTCTCAGTAACTAGATAGGAGCACAGTAACACATAGTGTAGAGGGAGCTTAGGGAACATGTCTTTACAAATTACATAAGTTCCACAAAATTATTAATTTGAGAAAGGTTTATTTCAGCTAAAACAAAAGATTGAGTAGCAGCAGTGTCCATACAGGATTTTTAAAGGGATTTGGGACATGTAAAAGCATCACATCCAATGACACTATTTGTCTTTGATTTCATGTTAAGTAATATTTTACTCCATTATGTAGACCATCTCACCATCTTTAAGCTGCTACTATAGAACCAATAACAGAGGGAAGCCATTTATATAAACTTGCAATCTGAATTACAGCCTGAATTATTGTCCAAGTTGCTGTTAAAGAAAATTATTCAACTTCTGACCAATCAGAATTGAGAATACAGGAGAACTATGCTATAAACAGTCTATCTATCTAAAGTATTTGGGACAATTAAATATCTTTATTAAAAGTAAAGGCATTTACTAAATACTACTCATTTTTCCTCTTACTTGGCAAACCTCTTGGCTTCCCGTTGGCGGCTGCTGCAGCTCAGAATGTGTGTATGTCCAAGAAAGGGCACTACCTTTGATTAATTATCAGGCATGCTCAGGCACCCAGAGGGTTTTCTTGACAAACTCATGATCCACCACAGCAATGCACAGGCCTACATCACCCTCCTTATTGAGTCACTCATAAATTCATATTTATTTTGAAATCCCCTTTTGATAATGTAATGTGACATCTGATGTAATAATGTAATACGGAGTCTGCACTTTGTATGGTCCCTATTACTATGCATGTGTTAGCCACCCTCCACCACAGTCCATAAAAAATAATAACAGTTTTATTTAAAAAAAAAACAGCCCAATGTTAACTGAAATGGTTAATTTTCTCATTAAGCAAAATAATTCCACCTAATAAACTGGAAACTCCGGGTATATGTTAGGAATCGGTGTGAACACGCCCATTTCCGCTATGTTAGGAATCCACGTGATCGCACCGATTTCCGTTTCTCGTTTTCCTTTGTCTCGCCTTTTTTCGTTTTTGTATTTATGGGTCCCCTTGTTCCGGAACTGGCGGGAATTATTGGTTGTGTTTGTGTGTCTCTTCTTCCGTTTGGACCATATTTCCTTGCAGGTGCCGCGTTGCTGACTAGCCGGTATCATTGCGTCACTGTGCTGCGGCGGGATTTCTGCGACAGCCACTTACCCTGGTCGTCACTCCAGTGTCTTGTCTCGTCGCCTCCCACCATCGGCACTGCGCCCCGAGTTCCGTCTGGCATCCCACGCCTCCGGCCTGGTTTCCGGCAGGATCTGTGGACGACCGCTTCCTCGGACGTCTCCTGCCACGGGTCTCACGGCGAGACCTTCAACGCCGCGCTCCTGTGCGCTGCGCGCGTCCCAACGCGCCCCACGCCTCCGTGCGTGCTTCTCGGCTCCCCCTCCGGACTTCTGTGTTTCGTTCTAGTCCATGCCTGTGTCCCGTTTGACTCTGTACTCTGTTATTAAATCTTTTCCGTATTAGTTTCAGTTTCATCTCCTAATTTCGGTCCATTCGCTCCACCACACCACCTCACCAGCCATTTCTTAACAGTGTATGAGTTGTGGTTCATTTATGAGTTTATTTAAATTTCTAGATTTTCATTTGCTGTGGATGAACTGTAGAAAGTCATGTTTTTCAACCATACATTTTAAGAAACCATTCACACACAGAGTGAACTTTTTGATGTGCTGTGCCTTCTGAAATGCTTTTCTGCTCATCATGGTTTGAGTGATTATGTAAGTTACCATAGACTTAATCTCAAACCATGTGTTCTCCTGTAGCCTCTCTTATTAACATCGAAGTATTTTGATCCACATCTGTTGCTCACTGGATGTTTTATGTTTTTCACAACATTCTCTATGAAATGATCTTTTTAGCAACAGACATTTAGAGCCACAATAATAAAAAGAAATCAAGGGTTATTATAAAAGGGTTCACATTGAGCCTTAAAGGACATTAAAAAGGTGCAGGCTTTACCTGGGCTATTCAACAGTGGAATGACAAAGGAACAAAAGATGAGAGATAAGAAGATTTGAAAATAAAACTTTTCTATTACACAGACACACCTTATAATAAAAGCTTTCATCTCAGACACTTCTGGGGTAACCATTTAAAGAACGAGATCATCAGAAGTACATATAAATTTTAATGATTTTTTTTTTACAAAAAAGAAAACATTTTTTACAAAATGAAAAAAATAAACAATGGCATTAATACATCAAAACACTTTTTTGGTTGTATTTAGTTTTCTTACAAAATAATTGCTACTGTACTTACATGTACCCTGTGTACAAACCCTGCTTATGAGAAACTACCAGAATGCTATCACTTGACGTACAGTACTGTAAAAGTCTTAATTTATTGTTTTTGTATAACTTTTGTTATTGATTTGAGTTCTGCATTATTGAGTCAGCACAGTACTTTACATTTCCAAAAGATATTTTTTCAAAAATATATATAAATGTTACACAAAAATGTTTGTGTAAAATGTCACTAATATAAGCATCACATTACATAACAGACCACTTTTCAAATAAAAAACAATGGGTTTTGCATGCAAAAAAATGAGTGAGTTAAAGTCTCCAGAAACGCTGTGCCTGATTCTCCAAGATGCTCAGTAAAACTTAAAAGCTAGTTTCTTTATAAAACTGCACACATTTTACCTGGGGACACTGTTTAAGAAAAAGACACACCAAATACACTTCCTTTTTGTTTATTACTGTTTAGGCCAGGACACTTAATAGTGTTTTCTTTTATGTAGAAACATTATTTTCGAAGGCATCTTTTCTTTACAGCAAGTCTCTGTATGTGCCTATGACTTCTGCATAGTACTATACAGTAATTAACTGGTAAGTTTTACTGAGCGTCTTGGAGAGTCTGCTTCCAGAATATTCTGGAGCCTTTGACTATCACATCTTATTTTGCATGCAATACCCAGCAGGTTTTTTTTGTGTAATGTGTTGCTTTGGTTACTGACAGAAAAGTTTTTTGTTGGAAAAGTAACATTTGGAAATATAAAATCTTTTTGTACTGACTTAATAATGCAGAACTAAAAAAAATAAAATAAATCAATAACGCTCCCGAGTGGTGCAACAACATGTTCGCCCTATTACCCGGAGATCGCTATTTCGAATGATGCTATAGCTGCCCGTAGCCGGGAGCTCAGACTGGGCCGTGTTCTCAGGGTGGGATACGTTTTTCCCCCCATGTCAATCAGCACGACACTGTCCAGTCACGGGCGTCTGTGAGCTCATGCATACAAGAGGTGGCCCGAAAGTTGCATGAGCAGCAGTTCGAAAAGAGGCGGCGACTAGTGTCACGTGTTTCATGCAATGGCTGACTGGCAGTTCGTTGTGTGACAAGGGGGGAAGCACTGATCAGTGGGAATTGGAGACGATTAAATTAGGAAGAAAAAAAACCCAAAAAACATCAATTTATTTTTTGTACCTAAAAACAAGAGGGTGCCTAAGACTTTTGCACAGTACTGTACATCCAAGATCATACATCTAAAGGAAAAGGCAAAGTTATTTACAACCGTCTCTAGCATTTGATGTTCTTAATTGACTTTATTGAGCTCATCAGCTAGCGGCATCACATTCCCTTGTGAAAGTGACCTGGACATCTCCGTATGGACAAAGTAGGTTTTGAGCTCCCCTTTGCCCTTGACGTTGATGATTCCCCGGCATGAGCACATGTAGCCAAGTGTTAGCAATATGCAACTTGTCTCCTCTGTCACCTTGGAAGAAAAATATATGAAAAGAAATTGTACTTTTTTATTTTTTACACCAACACAATGGCTTAAAGGAATAGTAGCATAATATTCATGAGGAATAAAATCCATGAAATTGCTCTTGGTTTTCTCTCTCTCTTTTTAAAAAAAAAAATTCCTACTCATTTTAGATGTGCATGTATGTCTGGCATCACTCTGCCAAACTCATAAAATGCCAAATGAAATTTCATTAAAGTATATCTCATGTTAAATATACAGTTAAAAAAGAAGGCACTGATTCCACTACCAGTATCAGTGTATAGTGCAGTATTAATGTGCTGTGAATTGCAGGACGCAGTGCCATAAGGGTACAAAGAAAAATGGATATGAGAGAGAAAGAGAACTTCATTTGGGTAAAGCACTGGCAAAAGCATTTCACTTGGTCTAAACAGTTGTGAGTCGCAGCACTTGCTCAATGATACTGCTCTGTTCTCTTCAGTTGTACTACTATAGATGCACAAAGAAAGGCTTGATGTAACATTTCCTAAGGGAGCTGCACAAACCTGTATTTTCCCAAGCACTCCTGTACTGTCCATTCGGCTTGCTACGTTCACCGTGTTGCCCCAGATGTCATATTGCGGTTTCTGGGCTCCGATGACACCTGCGATCACAGGTCCATGGTTAATACCTGTATAGGCAGAGAACCACATGTTTAGCTTCAACACTGATAAAGGGTGTTTTTTTTTTTTTTTATACAGCTGTTAGCCGAAATTAAACAAAAGTACTCATTGGCCAGAAATACTAAACATAGCACAAAAAAGTAAGGAAATTTTAAGTGCAAGCCAGATCCCCTTAAGTCCTCCAGTTATACTTGACTGTGCTGAGTCCAGCACTCTCTCAGCTACTTGATTTATTTCCTGGGAAATTGCAAGCTTGGTCATGGATTTCTTCCAGGCTCATCTCCAAATGTGCAGAATCAATACAAAAAAGAAGGTTCTTTCTCATTTTTAATTGCTTTATCAGTAAGTCTCTTTTTATTCACTGAAAACAAATTTGGCTCTAAGAAGCATCAGAACTCGCATGCCTTTTTCCAATGTTGAGAAATGTGAACTCACAAGTCCTACATCCAATAAGCAGAGGTTCCTATGAATAATGTAGCTGGCCAGGGAAGCCTGCCAAGGTTAATGGACTTTACAGCCATAACTATTAGGTCTGACATGTTCAATTCCCTTCATTTGTCAGTATCAATTTCCTGCTGATTTTTCCAGGGCTCATTCCAAACATACCAACTCTCAGCTTGAAATCATTGAAGGAATGTTTATTGATGACATCGAGCTTCCCAACCAGTGCAAAGGCAAACTCCACCATGATGCCGATGTGCATGTACTGTCTGTCGTGCTCCTGCAAAATTTCACACAGTGAATTATGAACACTTTTTAAGCCATTAAACATAGAAATTTAGCCAGGTGCATAATTTAATGCAATAGGTTTGTGCTCAGGAGGTGTCAAGAATAGAAAGTAATTCTATCACTCTCTCGGTTCATCCATCAACTTTATTTTCCATGACTGCAAACGAAATGTAACAAACACATTAGGAGACTAATATACATATTGGGTGAAATAGCTTTCAGTGTCATAGAGGTGTAGTGGGAACTATTGCCACCTCACATCTTCAGGTGGATCCCTGGTTTGATCCTGAGAATGAGTTACTGTCTGTGTTCATTTTTGCATGTTCTACTTCCTCCCACTTACCATAATCTATTTCATAAAATAGAGAGCTACTTACACATATTTTCACACATCGGACAATTTCTTTCAACCCATTACCACCTATTGTCATGTAGGAAGCTTAAGGACACCAGAAAACACTGAGGAAAGCCTGTGGACATGGAGAGCTGTGAGGAGGCAACTTTCCCACACTTTCCCTATTATCAATTATTCTCTTGTAACATTTTTGACTCTGTTACCTGTGCATGTTCAGGTGTGGTGTTTAACCCTGTAGCTGCCATGTATGTGCTTCCGATGGTCTTAATTTTCTCAACTCCACTAAACTTGGGCTTGGAGAGCAACTGCATAGGAAAGAGCACTCTGTAACCATCCCAAAATATTATTAGATTAATCAACAGTTAGAATTATTTATAATATAGAGTCACCTCATCAAAGTCAGCAATGATTTCGTTCAGCAGCCTGAGACACTCGAGGCCTTCTTTATTAACATCTGACTCTGTGTAAAACTCTTTGAAGTCTGGGATGGAAGCGAACATCACGCAGACCAAGTCGTAGGACTGGTGATACAGATCCTGACACAGACACACACAGACACATGCACACACACCTCATTAACAAAAAGGCAACTTTTAGTTGTTTTTTTGTTTTTTTTTCATTTTTGTTAAAAACTACAACAAAACACTTTTCTTATAGGGACCAGCATTTTACTACAGTATGTGGGGGCATTGGGTGGTGGGAATTGGTACTGTAAACTACTGGAGATAGAATTACAGTGCTTAAGCATAATTAATACATTTAAAAACTAATAAATTTACTTTCCTTCTCCAAGTCATTCCAAATTCCTCCTATTCCTTCCTATTTGTCCCTTTCTTCTTTCCCTCTTCCATTACACCCCACCTATTACATTTTAAAGTTCTATCCAAGACAGTTGTCATAAAATTAAAAATACAATAAGTGAAAAGAAATTAATTAAAAAAAGGTCCATAAATGAAGAAAAATCAATCAATAAGTGTGTAAATATGTTTAAAAAATACCATATTGCATTGATAAAATTATGATATAATGTAGCAATAATCCTAATATAGGTGATCACCTCAGGACACAGCCACGATTACATATGAATAAAAACTACTGAATAGAAAGAGCATAAGGGATAGGTATTCACATCATGGCCCTGTGATATTCTAAATGTAGTACTTTGATATTTGAAAAATAAGCTATCAAGAGATTCCAGTAATAATAGAACTTTTTAATTGAACTTCTAATAGCACAGACCCCATTTCCAGAAAAGCTGGTACACTTTCTAAAATGCAATAAAAAAATGTAACTGTAATGTGTTAATAAATTTGAAGTTTTATTTAACAGTAAAAATGACAAAAAAAATATTTTCAGTGATGTCAGTGACAATTTTAAGTATTTGTTAAATATAAACAAAAGTAGAAATTGATCGCTAGAACATACTCAAAAAAATTGGGAGAGAGGCAAAATATTGCAAAATATAAGGCAAAAATAAGTACATGCTAAATAAGCATTTACTGTAACCAAGTAAGTATAGATAATATTTATGGAATATAACCAAACTTATGGGAAGCGTTTATATTTGAACACTCACATTGCCTGTGATTAATTTTCCGAGAACCAGATCAGGCACCAAAAGTCACAGTTCTCACTAACTTGAAGTGTATCCAACAATAAATTGCTGAATAAATAAACTTTTGGCATCTGCTGGCATGTCAAATTTAAAGTTTTCTCCTCTGTAATGAATGCAAAGGTACGCTAAGTACATGTGCCAAAACTAAATTTGTTTCTCATATAGCAATGTTTTGATTTTGTTGAAGGTTACTTGTTTTTTAGAGAGACCAGCATTCTAATTGTGCTAAATCCTCAGTAACTTATATTGCAGCTGATGGTGTCTGGCCTATCATATTGCACACTCCTTCTCCTGGTAGTGGTGAAAGCAGACCACAATTGGTATGGGTCTAGGTGCTAACATCCATTATGCCCTCTCAAGCTCAGGTTTTTTCTGAAAGACCTGGTCTCCCATAACTTAGCTTCTGCACCCTCTGGGACAAGTGATTTTCCAGGTCATCAACATGGTCTATGAGCATAGTGTTAGCTGCTATGGAACTTAGAAATGATCGCCCTGACCTTCGTCAGAGCTGCAAAGTTTTCACCTGTCAGAGTTTCCAGAGCATCAAAAGATTTTCCCAACATGTCTACATATTCAAAAAAGCATCTATGAACGTCCTAGTAGGGGTGACTGGATTAATGTAGAGCTTTCTTCTTTTATTTGTTTGCACTGCTTGCCCAGTAGCTCCATCAGTAAGCTCAAGAAGAATTCCTTCATGCTTTTAGTGCTAGCTGCCATGTCGGCCACTTTGATACTTAGAGTGGTCTGATGGTTAAATTGACAGTTTCCCAAGTCCAAATCAGGAGAAAAAAAAAGTTTAATATGTCTTTAATATTAATATGTTTAGAATGTTTCATATGCTTTCATATGAGTTTGGATCATTTTGCCATCCCAAATGTCTAGCTTCATAAACTCTGTGTATATGCTCAGCTTTTAGAATATATACCTCAAGAGCTCTTCTGATTTGAGCTTGACGTTCTGAGCATGAAAATAACAGGCAACTTCTGGAACCATTTCTGAAAAGGAAATACTCTACACTATGCTTTAACCCTTTAAATAGGCTTCCTCAAGAGTTCTTTGGATTGATAATGGTTCTAGCTTCCTAAATAAAACACTTCCATGTACAATCCTTTTCCCTCATGAGGTACTAGATGATAAAATTGCATTTGAGAAGGATCTCACCTCATTCTTCCAGTTTCGGGCCAGGAAGTG
This sequence comes from Leptodoras oyakawai, assembly GCA_024363135.1. Lineage (NCBI taxonomy): Eukaryota > Metazoa > Chordata > Actinopteri > Siluriformes > Doradidae > Leptodoras > Leptodoras oyakawai. Next base: position 1,661,783 of record JANCOA010000049.1, read on the forward strand.
TTCTGCCACATGAGCAGGCAAGACATTCTCAAGTAGAACGCGGTTGAGGTTCTCCATTGTCTCGATCTCCTCACATTCCTTCTTGAACTTGTTCTTCCACAGGAAGTCCAACCTACAGTAATATTCATTCTGTTACAGGAGGACACAGAGGTGAAGAGACAGGTCACCAAGCACCTTTTACTGACAAGAAACCATTATAGAATAAACCATGCACAGGTCAAATCTGCTCAGAAGGTGTTGATAAAATTTCTATAACAGCAGTACTGCAAATTCTAGGTTTATATAGTATTAATGCACTTGTTCTAATGTGTTATTGTTTCTATAGTAACAGATAACTCTGTTAAAGCAAAAACTGTACATTTAGGATTTCCCCACAGGAAGGTATTCAGTATAGAGAATTTCTTTTTGCTTTTAGGTTTTTGCCTGATGACAAGACAGCCTGATGTTCCACATCAAATGCAACTAAAAGCAGATTAAAAGCCAGTAAAAGTGGCTAGATTGCTATGGGAAAAGACTTTCAAAGAAAGGTGGTCTGACAGACATGGTATATTACCAATCACAGATATTACTAGTATTTTTATATGCACATGATGAGCAGTTACTGAAAAATAACTCCAATCTAACACTATGCGCACCAATGTTTTATTGCCTTAATCATCCATTCTGATCTTGTTTGGCTTTCATCTGTTGAAGAAAGCTATGACCATCCAGCATATCCCAGGTGATTAATTTGTACATGTCCTCAACTACCAGATTCTTACCAGTTTACAGAGTGGCATCAAGTCAATTTGGATGCTTACACTGTGAACAGTGTAAATGTACACCAATATGTTACTATGTACTTTTCTGGTTACTCACAAAATCTCCTTTCATTTCCATACATCCATTCAGTTTGTCACATTCATTCACTGAGTGAGCACTTATCCACTTATCTGTTTATTCACAGCCATGGTAGATCTTATTTTGGAAACACAGGACTTACAGACCCATATTGAAAAGGTATGTCACAACGTTGGCCACCAGAGGATGCCAGAAACATCCTGTGGGAGAACTCATGGCCAAAACTACATCTCCCACAAGGCCCTGCAAATAAGGCGCACATGCTGGAGGCCATGTTTGATTGCTGTTGATTGATTATAAAAGATGCTCATTTTCACTCCGCAGCGCAGATCAACTCACATGCTCCAGCCTCCACATCAGTCTGCAACAAGATTATCCTTGTCTAAGTTTTCTCAAAGCTAAATATCTTGTCTCTTTTGCATCTTGATTTTTCCTGAATTTGGGCAACACGGTGGCTCGGTGGGTAGCACCGTCACCTCACAGCAAGAAGGTCCCGGGTTCAATCCCTGGGTGGGGCGGTCTGAGTCCTTTCTGTGTGGAGTCTGCATGTCCTCCCTGTGTCCGCGTGGGTTTACTCTGGGTACTCCGGTTTCCTCCAACAGTCCAAAGACATGCACGTTAGGTTGATTGGTGT
>JANCOA010000049.1:1697395-1715316 GCA_024363135.1 Leptodoras oyakawai
CCTTGCGCTCAGAGTTGCCGGCTAGGCACCGGCTCCCCCGTGACCCCGTAACTGGGAATAAGCGGTACAGATAATGAATGAATGAATGAATAATTGTCTTGTTACCTGTAGTGGAAGACAAGGTTTGTTGGTTGCTTGGAGCATTTGACTGTGTAATAGATTTAACTGTTTTAAATGAGCTCAGAAAAAGTTCCTGTTTATTTGTCATTGTTAATGTCAGCCTGCTTGACAATAAAGGTTGTGCCAAATAGAAGACTAACCAATTATGTCTATGCCTGTTATTAGTAGTAGTAGTTATTAGTAGTAATATTTGCATATAATTTATTTAAAATCAGCTGTGTATGCACATTAACAACACATTGTGACCACCTCTAGATATCCCTTTGCCCCTGGGCCACCCCAGATAAAAATTCCTAGAACTGCCTTTGCTGCCAGGTAGAACTTAGCATTACAAAATTCATTAATTACTATATTTTTAAATTTAGTATCGACTTAAAACCTAAATCTAAATCCCTGAATATAGCACTTTTATTAATTTATGAATATTTCCTTGTTTATATGTTCTATCATGAGGTACAGAAAGCTAACTGTGATGTTGTTGGTTAACATAATCAACATAATCAACTAAATCAAATACAATTGTGTAATTACTGTCTCACGACCATGCTGACAGAAAAAAAAACTCCATTATGAGATTGCTGGTCTCCATATCTATAAATAATGGCTCTAGATGAAATTAAATTGCAGCCTGAAGTCTGCAAATGCAAATGCAAGTCTATAAATGCAAAAAACCTAAGTTTCCAAGGGCACACTGTGGACCACATTTATGTCCCCACCAATAGCAAAATCAAACCTACTCCCTTGTTTTATATTGAGTTGAGTTCTTTAGTTTAAAGTCCATGTTTCTTCTCCCGGCAGTTTTCTCGCGACGCCCGCCTTCCCAGTTGTCACCCTGCCTCCCGTCTCATCTCCTGAGACCTCCAAGCACCGGGCCTCCATGCTTCAGCTAGCACTGCGCCTCTGTGCTTCATCCTCTTCATTTCATGCCAATGTCCTGTTTCATTTCGTGTTATTCAATAAAAGTGGACTTTTGTTCTGCATCAGCGTCTCCTCAATCCATCAATTCATAACACCGTTAGCTAACTTAAAGACATATTTCACTGAGCTACTGGCAGATTTATTCCACTAACAGCTGTTTATCACTCAGTGGAATATTTAACCAGAGAGGTTAAATATTTAATCATACAATATTTGAGTTAAGTCAGTTACTGGTGTATTTCTATGGGTTCTCTAGGTTTTCAATGTTCATGCATACTGCAAGCCCCAGACGCGGGCCCTCTGCATAAACCTAAATCATGGTAACAGCCATGGTCAAGGGTTTACTGTCCCTTCTAATATGTACAGTACATTTCTGAAATGTTACAAATACTCTGTAAACCATCAGTGGGCAGACTATCCAAATAAAATGTTACCAATACATTAATTACAGTCCAGTTAATAGCAGTCAAATGATTTAATATCTTCAACTATCATGCCATATTTCACCTTTATAATAAATAAAATGAATAAAAACTGTTAGAGATCATAAATGCATGAATGAACCACAGGTTTAACTACTTCCTCTGGAAAGGTCCAGCCTTTATATGGCATAACCATCCTATGGCTTTGCATATTCAAATATGTGAGTTGATTTTCTTTTTCATTTGCAACTGAACATAGCAGGACATACTTATAGTGGCTTTTGTTTTTGTTGATTTTTTTCATAGTATATAGCAAAAGCTAAATGTCTGTTTGACTCTGTGCTTGAAAATACTTTCTTCATCAGTTAGAGATGAATATCCACATCTCAGTAATGGTAGAAAATGAAAACTTGTCATACTCTTTAAACAGCACTCAGGCAGGAGACTGGAACTACTACAACTGGTGCACAGATAACCCAACTGCAACTATTATCTGGTCAGCAATATCTGGAATTTGTTTCCTCTTAGGATTTCCAGCCAGTTTGTGGGTCCTACACGAGCTTCTCCAGAGACGAAGACAAAGATCCAACAGTGACATCTTCATACTCAGCTTGGCTGTTATCGATCTGACTTTCACAGCTCAGATCCCATTCTGTGTAGGCAATTTCATGATATGGCATATTAAGGATCTACAAAATGTTTTTCTCTTTATCTATGGTTTAAGCCTCTTTGGTAGACCTCTGTTTATGGCTTGCATTTGTTGGGACTGTTATGTGGCTGTGGTTTATCCCATAGTGTACAAAACCAGTACAAATCTCATTGTTTTCAAGAAGGCAATCACAATAGCAAGTTTTATCACTACAGTTGTTTGTGGACTTATTATGTGCAATGTCATAAGGCTAATTACAACTCCATTTGTTACCATTTCTTTAATTGTAGCACTACCAGTTATTGTCTTCTGTGATATTTCCATACTTCTAGCTTTGAGAAAACCAGATCCAACAGGCAAAATCAACATCCACCCACAGAAGAAACAAGCTTTTCACACTATCTCTAATAGCTTCATCATGACTATCATTGTCTATCTGCCTCCAATGATAATTTTCTTAATTGGACAGATGTTGCTTGAAGAAATTATGGCCTTTTGTTGTATAGCCCCATATGGATTTAGTTTTTCCACAGCTGGATGTGTCATTATGCCTGTTCTGTACCTGGTCAGAGAGGGTAAACTGGACACTTTTAAGAGCTGGTGGAAGTAATGAACTCACCTATACGTATAACCACTTGACATCTTGAATTTATTGAGTGTCACTTTCTTTTTGTCTTTTGTTTGTGTTTTTTTTTTTTTACTTTTCATGTACTTGTAGAATTTAGTCATTGTGCTACAATATTATGTTCATTTAAGCATTTTCTGAAATGAAAATGTACTTTACTTTACTTTGAATGTTTAGGCATTAACTGTGTCTCACAAAACAAAACATAGTAATAGTGCTAAATTCCTTTATTATGCATAGTCTTGTTTCATTTCTATCTCTTTGTGACATCTTGGCAAATAAAACACTTGGGGCATGTAACATTTATCCATTATTCATGTGAGACGGTCACTAATTATTATTACTAAAGCACACTAATTATAACTTTATATTTTACTTTACTTTATATATAACTTTATATATCCCTGAATATCACCCATTATTTACTACTGACTACTGCACTACTGATCTGAAAAAAAATCAATACAATTAAACAAAACGTGTTGTTTGAAGTATATTTTAATTGACTTTTTTCATTCATTCAGCTTCAACAACTTCAATATCAGAAAGTTAAGCCCTTTAAAAAAGAGTGGTGACACTGTGGAAGCATGATTCTAGTGTCTCTTATGGTGTAATCAAGGTGTATAAATGAACCTTATTTTATTGGATTTATTTGATTAAACTAATTTTACATGGAAAGCTGGTCTAATGTTATCAGGTTGCTGAATTCATCAAGAATTTTTAAGACTTGGATGTGCACTTGTCTGTAAAGATTACATTGTCTTTTACCTCGAATAAAATATCCAGGACCAACTGGGGTTCAACTGGGGACCCCAAACCCCCTTCAAAAATTGGAGGCATATTTTTTCCATTCTATGCATAGGAAACCAGGTCATAATGGTCCATATACATTTCCAATTTACAGATATTGTTTAAACAATATTCTTTATTGTTTTTTGCAAATATTCACTCCTTGTGAATTGATGCCTGCAACACATTCTAAAACAGTTGGGTGAGGGGCAACAAAAAACTGAAAAAGTTGAGGAATGCACAAAAAAGACTTCTTTGGAACGTTCCACAGGTAAACAGGTTAATTGGAAACAGGTGAGTCATGATTGGGTATAAAGGTAGCATCCCTGAAAGGCTCAGTCGTTCACAAGCAAGGATGGGGCAACATTTACCACTTTGTGAACAATTGTGAGCAAATAGGCCAACAGTTTAACAGTTTAATAGTCCAAATAGTTTAACAGTTTAATACAGTTCGTCACTACATCTACAAGTGCAAGTTTAAACTCTACCATGCAAAGTGAAAACCATATATCAACAACACCCAGAAACGCTGCTGGCTTCTCTGGGCCAAAGTGCATCTGAGATGGACTGACGCAAAGTGGAAAAGTATCCTGTGGTCTGACAAGTCCACATTTCAAATTGTTTTTGGAAATCACGTGTCCTCTGGGGCAAAGATGAAAAGAACTGTCCGGATTGTTATCAGCGTAAAGTTCAAAAGCCAGCATCTCTGATGGTATGGGGGTGTGTTAGTGTCCATGGAATGGGTAACTTGCACATCTGTGAAGGAACCCTTAATGCTGAAAGTACATACAGGTTTTGGAGCAACATATGCTGTCATCTAAGCAACATCTTTTTCAGGGACGTCCCTGCTTATTTCAGCAAGACAATGCCAAGCCACATTCTGCACGTGTACAACAGCGTGTGTACTAGACTGGCCAGGCCTGCAGTCCAGACCTGTCTCCCATTGAAAATGTGTAGCACATTATGAAGTGTAAAATACAGACAACGGAGACCCTGGACTGTTGAGCAACTGATGTTCTACATCAAGCAGGAATGGGAAAGAATTCCACCTACAAAGCTTCAACAATTAGTGTCCTCAATATCCAAACGCTTACTGAGTGTTGTTAAAAGGAAAGGTGATGTAACACAGCGTTAACATGCACCTGTCCCAACTGTTTTGGAACGTGTTGTGGGCATCAAATTCAAATGAGTGAATATTTGCAAAAAACTAAAGTTTATCCATTTGAACATTAAATATCTTGTCTTTGTAGTGTATTCATTTGAATATGGGTTGAAATGCATTTACAAATCATCATATTGTGTTTTTATTTGTTTTACACAATGTCCTAACTTCATTGGAATTGGGATTGTACCTTGAATTTGGATTTACCAGCAAATATAATTGTCATTTTCCACGCTCACAGCAACTCTTGGCCCTTGGTCATTCTGGAGGAGCTGCAGAGCTCCACGGCTCACAGCTCTGGCCTTCATGGAAGAGTGGCAAGCAGAAAGCCATTCCCATTTGCATTTTGCCACAAGCCATGTAGGGGACAAAGCATACATATGGAAGAAGGTGCTGTGATCAGATGAGACAAAAAGTTAAACATTTTGGCCGAAATGCAAAATGCTATGTGTGGCAGAAAGATAACACTGCACATCACTCCACAGCATCACCATAGTGAAATATGGTGGTGGCAGCATCATGCTGTTCAGATGCATTTCTTCAGCAGGGACAGGGAATCTGGTCAGAGTTGATGGAGTTAAATACATGGCAATCCTGGATGAAAACCTGTTAGAGGCTGCAAAAGACTTCAGACTGGGGTGAAGTGTCACCTTCCAGCAGGGCAATGACCCTAAGATTACTATACAGCCAGAGCTACAATGCAATGGTTTAGATCAAAGAATATGCATGTGTTAGATAGGCCCAGTCAAAGTCCAGACCTAAATCCCATGGAGAAGCTGTGTGCACAAAAAATTGTGGTTCACAGATGCTCTCCATCCAATGTGACTGAGCTTGTATTGAGCTTGTTCTACAAAGTATGTACTCAGGGGGGCTGAATACAAATGCACACCACACTTTTCAGATTTTTATTTATTATATATTTTGAAAACTATCATTATCTTTTCACTTCACAATTACTTGCTACTTTGTGTTGGTCTATCACATAAAATCCTAATAAAATACATTTTACTTAAATGACATTTTGTGGGTGTAATGTGAAATAATGTGGAAAAGTTCAAGGGGTATGAATGCGTTTTCAAGGCATTGTATATATATGCAGTTTCATCTCTAGCTTGTATGCCCCCTTAGCCCAATCCCTCATGATGCTTGTTTGCCTAAGGATTCAATCACTGTGTACAAACAGGTGGTATGATCCTCATTGATTTAGACTGCTGTGAAGAGCTTTCTAGAAGGACATCTTAGAAGAGGGTATAGGGTAATGCATTTTTACTATAAAGCATGCAATTCAAATGTTTTCATTTAAAAATCTATCCATCCCCAGAAAAAAGAAAATCTATAGACCCTGGAACATCCTCAATCTCTACCCTAACTAAATTCAACATTACATTTCCATCTATGAAAGCTTTTAATGTGCTTACAGCAAATACTGACTACATCTAGTTCTTCACTAGTTTTGCATAGCTTAGGAGAATTTGTGAGTTATATGACTTGTTTTGCTTGTAATTGTTTGTATTAGGTATGGTATGGCTATTTCCAGCAGTATCATAGCTCAAAGTACTTTGAATTTGCATCTACCAGCAACTAGTTTTGGATATTCCAAGTTACTGACTAAGCACTTTTGTAAGACGCTCTAGATAAGCATATCTGCTAAATGCCATAAATATAAACATAAATGTACCCAGTCAACGGCATCCTCATTCACTGCTTATCTACCAACATTAATTAGTACATTAATATTCAGTAGTTTGTGGTATATGTCTGTTCTGTACCTGGACTCTGGATCTGATATAGTACCGCAACACATCCACCGTGTCCACAGTAACCCATCGAACAGTTTGCAAATTCAGCTCTGAATGCTTGTTTTTTTCCCTTTTTTTTCCCGTGTTTTGTTCTCCAGAAAAAAAAGATAAAAGCCTAATATGCTGCTATGACTAATGTAGATAGAGACAAGATAGCAATATAGAAAATATTTATATTGAGTGTCAACATAACCTCATCATGATGTTTGTGCTGGATGTAGGTTAATAAATCATACCTTTAAACTTTTTCATAAACTCTGCTTCAAGAAAAACTCATATGGGTACAAATCATTTTAAATGACTGCATACACTCTTATAAATTCATGCATTTAATTCAACTCTGAATATGGCTAAAATATGGGAATTACTCACTTGTGACATCACAAATAAATGACCTGTTTAATTTTTGACTGGAGCCATTTTCAAAATGACTTTCAAAAGCAATCAAATAAGTAGATAATTTATTGTCAGCACCTGCCTAACCCTGACTGTATAAATCTGTACCCATAATTTTTTTCTAGATTTTAGGAAGATTGATGCATTCAAATATTTCCTGAGTTATGATAGTATTGTATAATCACATTTTGCATTTGACTAGCAAATTTGTATAAATGACCAACACCTATGTTGGTCCATAATTTCCAGGACAAAATCACAATCTCTTAATGACTTTTGGAAAAAGTGTTTTTCCATCCATCGTGGATCAGGGGAAACTGACCCTCCCATAGTGTAAAGACATGCAGTCATGCAAAATGTTGATACTAAATTACTCCTAGGTATGTATATGTGAATGTATCTGTCTGTTTGTCTGTCCTGTGATGGACTGGTGTCCTGTCCAGGGTGTTTTTGTCTTTGTATTTGTCTTTGTTTTTGTCTTTGTTATTGTCTTTGTAATAAAATTGTCTTTGCCATGGCAAAAAGTTGACACAAATTTTGGTTTTCACAAAATTTGCTGCTTCAGTGTTTTTAAATCTTTTTTCAGATATTTCTATGGTATACTGAAATGCAATTATAAACATTTCATAAGTTGTTTTATTTACTAATACATTAAGTTTATGCAAAGACTCAATATTTACAGTGTTGACTCAGTTGTTATACAAGACTTCTGCAATTTGCCCTGGCATGCTAGATAGCAGATTGGGCCAAAGCCTGACTGATGGCAACCCATTCTTGCTTAATCAGCACTTGGTGTTTCTCATAATTTCTGTGTTTTTGTTTGTCCATCCACCTCTTGATCTGACACGCAGAAATGTCCTTGCCTGTGAAGCCCTATTGATGCAAAGCAATATGACTGCACATATTTACTTAACCGTGTAACCGAGGTAACCATGGTTAACAGTAGAATACAAAGATTTCAAGCATCACCCAATTTTAAAGCAACCAGTCTGCTCTTCTAATACAATCAGCACAAAATAGTGATATCAGCTGCATTGTCCATGGAAAATAATGAGTTTGCCATTCATTGCAATTCATCTGATCACTCTTCAAAGCAGTCTAGAGTTCATGCAAATTGCCACAATAAAAAGCAGCATATATGAAGCAGCAAACTTTGTCTCAAAACATTTATCCACAACTGTACTTTTATGCCATTACTGCTGTGATGAACATGATTCAGCCAAAACATCTGGCTAATAATATCCTATGTCCTTATGTATTAAATTACAGTGTGTAACCATACATATTTTCAACAAGCAGCTATACAAAATCCAGATTTAGTTTTATATCCCTAATGAGCAATCCAAAGGCAACACTGGCAGGGAGAAATCCTGAAATTAACCCATTGTATTCTGGGCAATATTGGGATTGGAAATCATTACATACTGTATAGTCATATAAAAATGTGGTAGCTATTTTAAGCCCTGTCCAAAGGATAAAGGGTGGGTGGCAAACTGCCTATAACAAGAGTTAGGCTACAGTGAGTAACAGTAACTTACATAGTGTGTTTATATTGTAAGTGTATCTTACAAAATACATAATGAACATAGTGCTAGTGGTAAGGATATATCCAGACCTGGGTACATGCTAGCATGAGAGAAATGATTTAAATGATGCAAGAATACTTCAGAAAAAGTAGAAGTATCAAGACTGAAAGACGCAAATCAAACAAGGTCTGCACAAAAGCAAGGCTTTAAGACTTCAAGCTCAATGCTATTATAAAGGCACTACTGGAGCAGAAAGCACATGTGGAGGCAATACTATGCAATACAAGAATGAGTTAAAAATTGGATTAAGAAAAAGTGGCAGTAGCATGAACATGGGGAAGACAAAGCCTTTTTTCATGAAAGTGAATCCAGAACCAGTCCTTGATTGGGGTAACTATGAGAAACAGTTGTCTCTAATAATGGGATGCAGAGTGTTGGGTATGTTGTGTCAGAGATTAGTCAACAAACACAACCAGGGCGTCTGGATGATTAAAGAATGTGTTGCATAATAACATATAACTTTAGGTAAGTGAATGTTGTTTTTTCTACTGAACTGAAGTTCTAGATGATTGTCCTGTAGAAATTGTTCAAGCTTCTGGAATTACTGACACCCAGTCATAGCCTACACTAAGGGATGAAAAAGTGATAACATGGAAGGTAATTTTTTCTGTCTTTGTGCTTTTTCAACATGTTAGTTGACTTACATTTTAAAGCAGATTTGACAAGGACACCACTACAGTGTATACCAAGACCACGACTGAATTGTGGAACATGTCAGGGAAGAAAATAACAAAGAAATAGAAATCTGACAGATATCTGCTAAGCTATAAGGCACTACCAGTTATTCATGCTACTCTTTGTTTGAAACCACTGCTGCTTTTTACTTGACTTGGGAGCATTATGGGTTAAGCCTCCGTTCATTGGTGGCACAGTCTGTCCAAGGATCAATTTTGGAGGGATGTAATTCTGTGGTACTTTATTTGCAACACCAATAAAAGATTCTCCCAAGGAATATTGGTAACATTTTATTTGACAGGTGTCTACATACGTGTCAATTAAACAGAACAACCAATGCACAATTATATTTGTGCCTTCTTTAATACCACAAGCAAGGAAGAACATCACTAAAAATAAAACTTATCATACTTATATGAGACAGGGATAACAGTCAGTGCAGGTAATTTTTATTTTGTCTGTCTAGAACTTAGGTTTCATTTAAATTAAAACAATGTCCATAGTAATATTATGTAAAACATGTATACTGTATGAAAGTTGATTTAAACATTCATGAACATTTTATGAAGTGTTTATGTAAAATGATATGAATGTGTTATATAGACAACTTTCAAATAAAGTTTTAGCAGAATATCTACCTCCTGTCTAAGAGCCAATCTATGGAGATAATAGCATGAAACTAGAAGCAATAGTCCTTAAACTTTTGGGACCATGTCTTTACAGGTTTGGAAACTTTAGGGTCATTTTTGTACCACTGTATTATTTTTTTATAATGTTTAACAGAGATGAGTATCAGAATTTTAACCATTGTAAAATCAGAACTATGCTGTATTAACCATGTCAACTTTGCTAGATGAATTTCAGTGTCACCACCAGGTAATTCAACATTGACCTTGTAATATGGTTTGCATGACCAATTTCTGCTCAGACTCTTCTGCTCAGACAAACCTGCCTCTTCTTCATTTATAGACAAATAAAATGATAGTTGAAGCTAAAAGGTTTTGGCAGGAATGCATGCCTAATTTTACTAAGAAAGGGGATAAAGGGGGATGGACTAACAAGGCCAAAAGGCACAAGCTCTTGCAGGTGAGAATTGTAAGAATTCACACACTTGCTCTATGGATTTCATTTTTACCATCAGGTAAGCTGAACCTTTACCTATAAAAATGTTCCATATTTAATTTGTCTGAGGTTCTAAGTATCATACTGTTTAGCGAACATATTTGAAATTACTTCCACACAGCCCTGCAGATCTAAACTTGGCCAAGAACATGGATTCCTCTCTACCGAACGGGTCTTCAAATGTCTCCCTGCATACGGATTGTGATAGGCAGTCCATATTTTCAAAGCTCTGGATAATCCTCTCTGCATTCTGTGTCATCCTCGGTCTCCCAGCGAATCTGATAGTACTAATGGAGCTGCATAAGAGATCACATCAAAGAGTCTCCAATGAACTTTTTATGATTAACTTGACTATTTCTGATCTGGCCTGTGTACTTCTTATTCCATTCAGTGTCATAAACTCCATCGAATGGCACTTCCTAGCATTCGAGTGTATTGACAATTTCACTGATGCATTTACTTTGTGTTCCAGACCTCTATTTATGGCTTGCATTTGTGTGGATTGTTATTTTGCTGTAGTCCATCCCATAACATACAGAACCAATAAGAAAAGCAGTAATATTCGAAAGATAACATCATTAATGGTATGGATAAGCACAATCTGTTTTACTTTATACAATTGCATTCAAATGTGTTTATCCTCATACAGTTTTTACTCTGTCCCTTTGCTTGTGGCACTACCAATCATAGCCTTTTGTGATGTTTCAATACTTCATGCACTGAGAAAGCCAGATCCAACTGGAAAGAATGACATCCATCCACTGAAGAGTCGAGCCCTTCACACCATCTTTAACAGCTTGGCTGTAACTTTGATTGCCTACATGCCACCAGTGGTTATTTTCTCATTTGCTGATGTGATCCCAATGAAAAGAGAGGAGTATAATTGTAAAGTTCTTGTGTTTGGATTTTGTTTCTCTATTACTGGAACTTTTATTATGCCACTTCTGTACCTGCACACTGTAGGGAAGCTTGACAGTTTGAAGAATTTGTTGAAAAAATATATTTGGACCTGATATCACAACATGCTCTCCTATCTGATATCACTACATGCTCTCTGTTGGTATAAGAGACTGAATTAAGTCAAATTATTTGGGTTTTTTTGAGTGCTTTGTTTAATGCTTTTCAATTCATATTCAAATTCATATTCAAATTCATATGCAACCCATGGCATCTTATAATCAATTTTAGATGAAAACACTCAGGATATGAATTATCTTTTTAACAATTTTCAATGTAGGTCATATAAAAAAGGTGCATAAGTATGTTTTTATTCTTGGCACTCGAGTACTTACTTAAATGAGACCATTTAGCAATAGTGAATTAAATATAATACATCACTTGGATACAGTAGTCTAGTAGTAAATCAATGTTAGAGATTTTTGAAGTGTTGTTCATTTATGTTATTAAAAATAAACATTACATTACAATAGTAGAGTTAAAAAGTAGTTATTCAAGGTCTGCAGCTCTTTTCTGTTTTGACAATGTGAGTGCAGGTGCATTTTGTGAATGTGTTTTATATTTTGTGTGAAGCACTTACACTTACCTAGCAAAATTTTAGACATATACATATATATATTTATTATATTCATCAATTACAAAATACAAAGCAAGTGAACAAAAGAAAAATCTAAATCTGATCAATATTTCATGTTACTACCCTTTGCCTTCAAACCAGCAATTCTTATAATTACACTTGCACAAAGTCAGAGACATCAGATACAGGATACAAGACACTCATCTTGAGGATGACCCTACATGGATGGCCTGCTGATCACCATGAGAGACAGTTTAGGGATGCTCTTGGAAGCCATGAACTTTGCGTTGTGGTTGATGTAGGCAACCTTCCTATGACAATGGCTAGGACAAGCTGCCACTAACTGTTTTGCACTAATCAGTTAAATATCCATCATCTGTTTATATCTTCAAAAGTGTGGACTTTGTGAAGTTTTTTTATCTGTTTACTGGTTAAAGTTACAGGTTAATTTGTTTAACTATATAGCACTCAATTACAGAAGGGATTATTTATTACCACACGATCCAGTGTCAGCCAAATGAGGATGTGTTCCCTCTTGAGTCTGGTTCCTCTCAAGGTTTCTTCCTCTTATCATTTGAGGGGTTTTTCCTGGCCATTCTCGCCACTGGCTTGCTCAATAGGGATAATAGTAAGGTACAAAATCTATAAGCCTTGTCTTAATTTCTTGCCTTTGAAAAGCTGCTTTGAGACAATGTCCATTGTTAAGAAGAAATAAAGTTGAAGAAGAAGAAGAAGAAGGTGTATGATAAACTAAATAAACAGGTGCTAATGGTCATCAATTTCACAAGTAGGTTGAAACACAGTCATTAACTGAAACATAAACAGCTATGGAGGAGGCATAATATTGGGTGAGAAACAGCCAAACTCTGCTACCAAGGTGAGGTTGTGGAAGAGAGTTTCATGTCACAGGCTATACAACATGCCAACATGCACATCAACAAGACACAAGGTAGTTATACTTCATCAGCAAGGACTTTCCCACACACAGATTTCAAAGCAGACTGAGGTTTCAAGATGTATTGTTCAAGCTCTTTTGAAGATGCACAAAGAAAGGTGCAACACTGAGGATAGAAGACTTAGTGGTAGGCCAAGGAAACTTAATGCAGTAGATGACAAATACATCAAGCATATTGCCCTTCAAAATCTGAAGATGTCCAGCAATCAGCTCAGAACTGACAGAAACCAGTGAGACCCAGGTATACCCATCTACTGTCCAGAGAAGAGTTCAGCCAAAAACCCATATCTCTGACATGGAAACAAGGCCAATCGACTGAACTATGCATGAAAACATAAGAACTGAGGTGCAGAAAAATGGCAGGAGGGCTGGAGAGCAGTACAATAATGTACACAATAATGAACAGTGAAGCATGGTGGAGGTCCCTTGCAAGTTTGGGGCTGAATTGATGCTGTTTTGAAGGCAAATGCTGTTTTGACTTGATTTTGATTTCTCCTCTCTTCATTCACTGCATTTTGTTACTTGATGTAAATAAACTATTAACACTTCCATTTTTTCCATCAGTTTATACTGTATATATATATATTACACTAATTATTCAAACAATGATTAAAATATTATGTAGAATAGAGTATATATGTTAGGAACCGCCAGACAACACCCACTTCTTTTCCTCGCTCCTCTAGTCCCTCCTTCTAATTTCCGTTCTCTCTCCTCACTGGGTGTGGCTGTCTCTACTTCCGGTTCCATTCCCTATTTCTAGGTCTCCTCTTACGGACTGGCTTGCGAAGTATTGGTTTGCCCAGCCTACCTATTCTGAGCGTTTTTCCTAATGTTTAGAGATAGCGTTGTCCCGTCCGTTTTTTCCGTCTTCCAGCAAGTGTGTGAGTTTCTTCCCCGTGAGAGTCTTCCCTGAGTGCTTGGTGAGTGTGTATCTCTTTGTGTGTGAGCGCCTGGTGCGTGTGATCCCCGCATGCTTGTGCGTGTTTGTCTCTTTCCTGCCATTTTTGTATTGTGCTCCTTCTGTGTTTGTTATTTTCGTAGCTTAGGCTTTTTCTGTTTATTGTTTAGGAGCTTTCCCTTTTAAGTTTCAGTTTGTCGGGTCGGCTTGCTGCTGTGCTTTGGTTTGCAGCGCCAGAGCCTCAGCCAGCGCACTCACGTGCTGGTCTATGTTCCCTACGCCATTCCTTGTATATAGATTACTAACCACTCACCTCTCTGTATCTAGGCACTCTCCTACTACTAACCCGCGGTGTCCCGGACCCCTCTCTCTCTCCTCTGCTTTAGCTGCTACTCTCCTTGTATCTCTCTTTTCAACCTCGATCACCCGGCATGCCTAGCCAGTCCCACTCGCTCTCAGTTCCCCCTGTCCTGTCCCCGGAGCCCTTCCGCTCTGGCTTCCTAGCTTGCTTCACTGTCCGACCCCTTCCTCTCCTTTGGACAGTTGTTCTCCTCCTCTTTCCCTTTTCCCTACGCTCATATCAAGTGTTTATTATTTTGGGCTGGTCTGTTCGCTGTGCTTTATCTCCCGGCAGATTCCTCACAACACCCACTTCCCCTGTCATCGCCCTGCCTCCCGTCTCGTCTCCTGGGGCCTCCAAGCACAGTGCCTCCTCTCCTGACCACCTTCCCTACCTATTGTTGTCATCAGCCTCGTTTCATTGCTCAGTCCTGTACATCTCATATCATTTTATAAACTTGGACTTTTGTTGTTCTGCATCAGCGTCTCCTCATCCTCTGTTCATCCCAGTTTATAACAATATAAAATGTAGCAACTTCCAAACATTAGAAATTTCACAGGCTTTCCCTTTGTACTGTCAAAGAAATTCCACCAAAGCCACCTTGCAGTTCAAGTCTCTCTTTTGTCAGTTAGACAGTGCAGATGCCAGAGAGATTGATGGATTGTAAGGTAGTGAGACAAATGGGTCAAAAACTGACACAGAGATCTAATTATGTTTCATAATTAGATGTAAATGTGTCTGATAGTCTGCTTAAATAATGTAGCTTATGTTGATTTTACTGAATAATCTTTATTCAGAATACAGTAACATCTGCATAGACAAATGCATAACACATCTGCTGTAGTGTGATCTCCATTGATGAAATAACACCATGCTTATGAATACATGAACAGCATATATTTATTTTGAAACTGAAAATGGATGTGTTGCCATTGACATTTCTTGAAGTATTTGTTGGGTACATATGCGCACTCATGCATGTACTAACTTTTATGGTTGACACCAGTTCCGTATAAAAGCCCTACGGAACTGTATATCATTTAAAAATAAAATGTACTGTCCCTTACTGAATCAATACATGGCACAATTTTTGTGTTGTCTCACACTCAGCTTACGAACACGTAGTTCACAGCACACAGTTCCTACAACCACAGTTAGCAATGTTGGTTAGGGAGGCGGGACTAGTAGTAGAGAACAAGATCTGTTGACAGTTTGTGTACTAAATACACTGACTAGACACTGATGGACCACTGTATTTTAATTTTTTATCAAAATTATTGCTAGGGACAATTCAGTAGTTGCTGGATGTCAGTAGGGACATGTCCCTACCTTCCCCATACAATTCTATGTCCTTGCACAAAATTATGTATATTCATAGTTGTCATAATTCATAATGTAGTATTTGTTCTTATAGTCATAGTGTCCTATGATTACCAGCATCCAAACCTTAAATATATCTTTTTGCGAGTTGTAACCATGTCATGGAGCAATTATTTGAAAAGATTAGAATTAAACAAAGCTTTGCCTTATCATCTAGAGGTAGCAAGAATCATGATGTTGCCTCAGGTGGGCATTGATTATCATTGTGTTAGAGTCTGCATTTTTTTACAGGAAAGAAAATGATGAACTAGCTGTGGTGGAGGTGGGATTAAAAGCTGCACAGCACACACTTTTAGGCAAAGCAATAAAGTTAACATTAACCAGTGTCACTGGAATATTTCTAAAAGATTTTTATATTTTACCATTTCTTCTGCACACAGGTCTATCAGTGAAAGAAAATCTCTGAACTGATGGTACAGAGTTTATATCCCTGGAATCATACCCTAATTTTATAAATCTTGTACACATGTACCAGACAACACACAATGATTCGGACTTGGTTCTGCTGTTGTTGCATGTGGCAGTAGGCTATAATCAAGCACTGTCCTAGTAACAGGAAACAGTTGGAAGAGGCAAAAAGGTATGCGCCCACACCTGTTTCCAATAATCAAGCTATTTGGCTTCCTTTGTACAACCCCAATTCCAAAGAGGTTGGGATGTGTAAAACATAAATAAAAACAGAATACGATGATTTGCAAATCCTTTTCAATCCATATTCAATTAAATACACTACAAAGACAAGATATTTAATGTTCAAACAGATAACATTTATTGTTTTTTTTTTCATTCACTCATTTTGAATTTGATGCCTGCAGCATATTCCAAAACAGTTGGGACAGGGGCATGTTTACCATTGTGTTACATCACCTTTCCTTTTAACAACACTCTAAGTGTTTGGGAACCATTCCTACTTGATGTACAACTTCATTTGCTCAACAGTCCGGGGTCTCCATTGCCAGTCTAGTACCCACACTCTTTAACTATGAAGCCACACTGTTATAACACGTGCAGAATGTGGCTTGGCATTGTCTGCTGCAATAAGCAGGGACGTCCCTGAAAAAGACGTTGCTTGGATGGCAGCATATGTTGCTCCAAAACCTGTATGTACCTTTCAGCATTAATTGTTCCTTCACAGATGTGCAAGTTACCCGTGCATGGGCACTAACTCACCCCCATACCATCAGATATGATAGCTTTTGAACTTTGCACTGATAACAATCCGGACAGTTCTTTTCCTTTTTGGCCCAGGGGACACAACATCCATTTCCAAAAACAATTAGAAATGTGGACTCATAAGAACTGGTCACGGCATTTACAACATCTAAGGGCTGTCCTGAAATCATTGAGGTGGGCAATTAGATGGGTGGAGGTAAAGTATCTGGGCTTCCACCTGGGCCATGGGCAGGTGCATCCACAAATTAATAAGACAGCAGTGATTGCGGTCTGCCTGCAACCTAAGACCAAAAAGGAGGTTTGGCAGTTCTTGCGGCTATTATCGCACTGGAGCAGTGTCAGCAGGCTTTTAACTAGGTTAAAGCAGGACTTTGTGGTGATCCTCTTTTGCACACTCTTAACTTCTCTCTCCCCTTTCTGTTACAGGCGGAGGACCACCCTGAGGTGGGTGGTGGGGATATGTGGCAGTGGCATGTGATTAAGCACTGCGCTGCTAACAGGAGATGGAGTCAAAACAGGCAAAAAGGTAAGCACACACACCTGTTTAATAGTCAAGCTAATTTTCTTGACTGAGCAGGGAGCAAAGGCTTAATTAGGGGTGCAGAGGAGAGTGGGAGATAGAGAGAGGTTAGAGGGCTGAGAGACTAGAGAGAGCTGAGCTGACAGTCAAGTTCACAGGCTGAAAAGCTGATGTTATTTTGTTAAAATAAAACTGTTTAAGTTGAGTCCTGAACCTGTTTCCCAACTGTAGTTCTTACAATGCATTTGCTTCATCCTGGGGACTCCAGCATCTCTGTTGGCTCTGCGAGAACTTTTTCAGCAAAGTCAACAAGGCACATGCAAATATTTCTTCATGTTGAAACTTCACTTCTGTTATCTGTTATTTACTGCCAAGCTTCTGCAAACTGTCTGCAATATAATGTTGTCGAACAACCTGATCCTTTTTCATTTCATCACCTTCCATTGTTTACCTGTGTATATAAACACTATTTATATGTGGAAGGCCTCTCTTAATGTCTTGTAATTGTGGTGAGTGTTATTTTGCTGTGGTTCACCCCAGAATAAAACCAGTATGATGCAAGTATGATAAAAAAAAAGACAGTCATTTTCAGTCAGTCATTTTCTGTACCGCTTATTCCCAGTTACGGGGTCACGGGGGAGCCGGTGCCCAGCCGGCATCTCTGAGCGCAAGGGTAGGAACCAACCCTAGACAGGGCGCTAATCCATCGTAGGGCTCATACACACACACATTCGCACTCGCATGCACACACTAAGGGCCAATTTCCCCATCACCAATCCACCTACCTGCATGTCTTTGGACTGTGGGAGGAAACCCACGCGAACATGGGGAGAACATGCAAACTCCACACAGAAA
>JANCOA010000049.1:1897583-1907792 GCA_024363135.1 Leptodoras oyakawai
AGTGTGTGAATGCGAGTGTGAATGTGTGTGTGTATGAGCCCTACGATGGATTAGCGCCCTGTCTAGGGTTGGTTCCTCCCCTTGATTTGCCGGCTGGGCACTGGCTCCCCCGTGGCTGGGAATAAGCGGTACAGAAAATGACTGACTGACTGACTAGAAATTGATGCCTGCAACACACTCAGAAAAAGTTGATACAGAGGCATGTTTACCACTGGGTCACATGACCTATTTTATTATACTTTTTAATCATTTGGGAATTGAAGATACTAATTGAGCAGTTTTGCAAGAGGAATTTTTACCCATTCTTGCTGTGTACAAGGCTTGAGCTGCTCAGCAGTCCGTAGTCACTGTTGTCTGATTCTCCTCTTCATGATGCTCCATACAGTTTCAGTAGAAGACAGATCTGGACAAGCCACACTGTTGAAACTCCTGCAGAATGAGGCCTGTCATCGTCCTTCTGAAACAGATATGGAGTTCCTTGGAAGAGCTGTTGTCTTGATGGCAACATACAGGGGTTAGACAATGAAACTGAAGCACCTGTCATTTTAGAGCACAGTATTTTATTAGTATGGTGTAGGGCCTCCTTTTGTGGTCAATACAGCATCAGTTGGTCTTGGGAATGACATATACAAGTCCTGCACAGTGGTCAGAAGGATTTTAAGCCATTCTTCTGGCAGGATAGTGGTCAGGTCACTACATGATGCTGGTGGTGGAAAACGTTTCCTAGTATGCTGACATTACCCTGGATACCATGGCTCTTCATACATCACAAAGACTTGCTGTCACAGACGCGCCAGCAAGACGTGCACCAACAACAAATGTTTGAGAAACTGTCATGCTACCGTGATGGACATAGCCATATGGGCTCTGGAGTATTTTGGAAAATCATTCTCACTTAACACAGTCCACTGAATCAAGACCTGATCTCACTGACCTCAATCAATGCAACCTGAAACTGTATTATGCAAAAAAAGAAGCCATATATTAATTTTGCACATCAAATATGTCGAGTTCTTGGGCCCTGAAGTCATCGGAGATGGACCAAAAGACGCTTGAAACGTGGGTCTATGAGGTTCTCTGGTTAGAGTGCTAATGAGGTTGTTAGTCATTTTTATGGTACCGTACTGTAATCAACGTAACAAACGTGTAATCCTGAATTACTATTCCTTTTTTTCCAGTGTTGGAGAGAGTAAACAATGTGAGATGACATCACAGATGCAGGTTTTTGCATATTTTGTTGGGAACAGTCTGGATAGTCTTTTTCAACTTTGGCACATAAAATCCGATGTCCGTTTTTATCAAAAACAAGCTGAAATGTGGACTCATCCGTCCAGCGAACACGCTTCAAGCGTCTTTTGGTCCATCTCAGATGACTTCAGGGCCCAAGAACTCGACATATTTTCTGTGCAAAATGAATATATGGCTTCTTTTTTGCATAAGTTTCAGGTTGCATTGATTCAGGTCAGTGAGATCAGGTCTTGATTCAGTGGACTGTGTTAAGTTAGTGATTTTCCAAAATACTCCAGAGCCCATTACGGTAGCATGACTGTTTCTCAAACGGTATCAATTGAGGGCTCGATGGTCACACACATTCAGCAGTGGTTTCTGTCCCATCCTTGCTTGCAAAGACTAAGTGGATGCTTCTTTATAGTCAAAAGACAAAGTGAGACATATTTGTCACTTGTGCGCTGAGAAGCAATCCTGATGACCTCACCAGTTACCAGTTAAACTGCTACTTGTGGAACCTTCCCCTCTTTCTTGTACAACCTTTTCATCCTTTTATTTTTGAGGATGTTGCAGGCATCAATTTCTAAATGTGTTTATATATTTAACAAGTAGAATTAATTTTTTCATTGAAAAGATTAGAAGAATATTTTTTTTGTCCCTTTTGTCTGTTAAATAAAGGTTCAAGTAAGTGAACTAATTACAGATTTCAGTTTTTATTGCAAAGTGTCCCAATCTTTCTGGAAATGGTGTTTGTAAATGAATTGAACCTTTCTTCAGTTGCCTAAATGGAAAAAATTGTAATCTGTCACCTAATTTCATTGCAACTCATTTTCTAGCATGATGTTATTAAGTACTTTAAGTTTCTGAATACTTGGTCTTGTCTAGTGTCAATTTCCTTCGAAAACTACCGCATGGTTCACCCATTTGAGGATAGTGACAGCTCTGAGGATGAAGTAGATTGGCAGGACACACGGCATGACCCTTATCGCCTTGGTGAGTGTTCTTCATGGTCAACAATTAATTCCTATTTAATAGACTTGGAATGCTCTTTCTGTGAAAGTATGAATTTATTATTATTTATTATTTAATTTAGATTTTATTTATTTTGGTGTTTAACTCATTTATTTTATTTGGTACGTTCATAAAGTCGCGTAGTGTTTCAACGTTTTATTTTTAGATATTTCTTTACTATGTTTAATACTGCTAGCCGGAGTCTCTAAAGAAGAATCACAAAATAGACTAGGGGCACTGTAGACAGTCCATGCTAGCTAGCATGCTAGTCTGAAGAGGCAGAGTGTGACTTGACGGATGAGCTGAGAAGTTGATACCTTTAATCCTAGTGCCTGTTAATCCCAGTGCCCTGTTTGTTTAATTCACCTCATAGTGAGTGAGGTGTTGCTGGGCAGTGTGTGTAACTGTGTCACTGAGCATCTGAAAGTGAGAGCAAGCTACAAGAACACTGCTTTTTTTTTTGTTTGTGTTTCATTTGTTCTACCATCTGCCTAACATGCAAATTGTTTGAGCCAAGTAAATAAAAGCATAACCGTGGGTCTATGAGGTTCTCTGTGTGGCTAGAGTGCTAATGAGGTTGTTAGTCATTTTTATGGTACCGTACTGTAATCAACGTAACAAACGTGTAATCCAGAATTACTATTCCTTTTTTTCCAGTGTTGGAGAGAGTAAACAATGTGAGATGACACTGTACTGTTTTTCTTTTTCTGGAAACTAAATCCCATGTGTCCTTACTATTATGTCTGACAGCAAAGCCAACCACTACACCAAAGAAGGGCTTTGCAGGGAAAGGAAAGAACATTACCACCAAACATGATGAGGATGTCTGCGGAAGGAAAAACACTGCACGCATGGATAATGTACGTTAGTGTATTCTTACTGTAGCTGTGGTCTGAAGTTTACATATACTCATCATGAACATGAATGCCATGGCAATGTTGGGCTTTCAATGATTTCTTTGAACTGTTTATTTTTCTGGGGCAGAATGACAACATGTGTCTTTGATAAACAAAAAAACAAGAATCTGGTGCACAATAACATTTTTGGGGGATTTTCTGGAGAGTCACACAGAATAAAAAATATACTATATTTTTATAAATATACTACATTGAATTCAGGTGTTCCAATCACTTCCATGGCCGCAGGTGTATAAAATCAAGCACCTGGGCATGCAGACTGCTTCTACAAGCATTTGTGAAAGAATGGGTCGCTCTCAGGAGCTCAGTGAATTCCAGCGTGGTACCGTGATGGGATGCCACCTGTGCAACCTGTGCAAGTCCAGTTGTGAAATTTTCTCACTACTAAATATTCCACAGTCAACTGTCAGTGGTATTATAACAAAGTGGAAGTGATTGGGAACGACAGCAACTCGCAGTGGTAGGTCATGTAAAATGACAGAGCAGGTCAGTGGATGCTGAGGTACATAGTGCGCAGAGGTCACCAACTTTCTGCAGAGTCAGTCGCTACAAACCTCCAAACTTCAAGTGGCTTTCAGATTAGCTCAAGAACAGTGTGTAGAGAGCCTCATGGAATGGCTTTCCATGGCCGAGCAGATGCATCCAAGCCTTACATTACCAAGCGCAATGCAAAGCGTTGGATGCAGAGGTGTAAAGCATGCCACCACTGGACTCTAGAGCAGTGGAGACGTGTTCTCTGGAGTGAGGACGCTTCTCTGTCTGGCAATCTGATGGATGAGTCTGGGTTTGGAGGTTGCCAGGAGAAAGGTACTTGTCTGACTGCATTGTGCCAAGTGTAAAGTTTGGTGGAGGGGGATTATGGTGTGGGGTTGTTGTTCAGGAGTTGGGCTCGGTACCTTAGTTCCAGTGAAAGGAACTCTTAATGCTTCAGCATACCAAGATATTTTGGACAATTTCATGCTTGGGAACAGTTTGGGGATGGTCCCTTCCTGTTCCAACATGACTGCACACCAGTGCTCAAAGCAAGGTCCATAAAGACATGGATGAGTGAGTTTGGTGTGGAAGAACTTGACTGGCCTGCACAGAGTCCTGACCTCAACCTGATAGAACACATTTGGGATGAATTAGAGGGGAGACTGTGAGCCAGGCCTTCTCATCCAACATCAGTGTCTGACCTCACAAATGTGCTTATGGAAGAATGGCCAGAAATTCCCATAAACACACTCCTAAACCTTGTGGAAAGCCTTCCCAGAAGAGTTGAATCTGTTACAGAGGCAAAGGCTGGGCCGACATCATATTAAACCCTATAGATTAAGAATGGGATGTCGCCCAATTTCATATGCGTGTGAAAGCAGGTGAGCGAATACTTTTGGCTATATAGTGTACATACAACACAACCAATGTTTGAATAATTGTCCTGTAGCAATAGCATCCTGATCAGTTGCTTTTGGCAGCCATCAACAAGCTTCTGTCAGAATTCTGGTTGCATATTAGACCACTTTTCTTGGCAGAATTGGTAGAGTTCAGTTACATTTGTTTCCTGGCATGGTTCACATTTTTTTTCGATCAGGTTGAGGTCAGGACTTTGAGAAGGCCATTCCCGAAGCTTAATGCTAGCCTGCTTCATCCATTCCCCAAGCAGCTTTGATGTGTGTTTGGGGTCATTGAAATGTTGGAACACTCAGTTGTGTCCAGTTTCAACCACCTTGATGGTTTGAGGATATGCTGAAGAATTCTGAGGTAGTCTTCCTTTTTCATTATTCCAAGTAACTTTGTGCAAGGTACCAGTTCCACTGGCAGCAAAAACACAATGCTACCATCACAACGCTTAACAGTTGGTACAGTGTTCTTAGGGTCAAATGCCTCACGGGTCAATGTTTGTCTTATCTGACCATAAAACCTTGCTCCTTTTCCATTGTACATGTGGTTGCAAAGCTGCAAACTGCAGTTGAGATTGAAGGTGTTGATTTTTGGAGCTGGGGCTTCTTTCTTGGATGGCAGCCTTTTGCAGGCCTGTAGACAGTGACACTGGTGTTCCAGCAGCTTCTATTTCCTGGCACACCTGTGTCCTGGTGGTTCTTGGGTTGTTCCTGACCATCTGAAAGGATGTGCTGAGAGTGACAGGTTGGGTATTCTTACAGACCTTGGCAAAATGGATACACTTCACAATAACTTGCGCAGAATAATTTGAACTGATGATCTTGGAATATGCAGTTATTTAGAAATGGCTCCAAGAAACATTTCTGACTTGGGTAAGAAATTCTTGAAAGCCCAGTATTGCCATGACATTCATGTCCATGATGAGTGTATGTAAACATCAAGCCACAGATTTTTATGCTGCTTTACCAACTGTCTTCAAACTTGCTATTGCACATGATGTTACTTTTCTTCATTTCTAATAATTAATCATTTATTGTAGTGTAACAGTTTATTGGGTATTATATTCGTTAGCATTAGCTGCTTTTCTTCCTTCCTCTGCTTGACTTTATCTCCTACAGCGTCCCCTGTCTTTTTTTGTTATACAGTTTGCTCCAGAGGTGCATGTAGGTGATGGGATCAGCATGGACCTGAAGTTGTCAAATCAGGTGTACAATGCACTGAAAAGACATTGTCAAACTGAGCAGAGGCGCAGTGCCCGACTTCATGAGAAAAAAGAGCACTCAACTGCTGTGAGTCCTGTACATTAATGTGTTTTCAGTATATTGTTGGTATAGATGAAGATTATTTCTCATACAGAGCTGAAGTGCTTGTCTGGATGGAGATCAGGTTTGTCATAAAATGCAGTATTTAGATGAAAAGGTATTAGTATGGACATAGTTTAAATTCTCAGTAGGTATGAATGAGTGCATGACTGTGTGCTCGCCTGGTGTCCTGCGAATGAACTGCTATCAAATCTGGGATGTGTTCCTACCCAGTGTATTGTGCCCAGTGTTTCCAGGATAGGCTCTGGATCTACCCCAGCCAGGATAAAGCATTTGGATGGATAGATGAATGGATGAACAAAATGAAATCATTCCAACTGAGACGATATAGTGACATCAGAGTATTTGAGGGTTCCAGAATAATATCATCAAATGCTCAGAGTTTTTTAATTCTTTTAAAGTATTTTCCCTTTTTATCTTTGGAGGTAACCATAGTTTAAAATGCTGTAAGCTAAATCTGGAATGGGGGAATATTTGGAATATTTTCAAACTTGGAAATAATTAAGAAAAAATAAATTGCATTATGTCTGTATAAACTGTAACATCTTGTGATTGTTCTTTCGAACATTTTACATTTACAGATTGTGAAATTGTAACTGTTTCCATCTACAGGAGCAAGCAGTGGACTCCAAGACCAGATTGCTCATGTACAAAATGGTGAATGCAGGAATCCTGGAGAACATTAACGGATGCATCAGTACAGGCAAAGAGTCTGTGGTGTTTCATGCTAATGGAGGGAGGTGAGTGAAGCACAGGGGTTCCCAAACTACAGGTTTAAGAATTTCCTCTTTTGTTTCAGTTATTTATTTTAAAAATGAATGGAGGTTGGAGAAAAAAAATATAGTATAGTATTACACTATTTTTCAGCACCATATTATATTGATACAGCAGTGCCGACTATCAATATTAAATTATTTAATATTATTTAATATATTTTTTTCATTTATTTAATTTACTTTTATTTTAATGCATGCCTCTGCTCTGATAGCATTGCTTCTGAAGTCCACAAAACAGCCTCGTTCTTTATCAGAAATCGTAAAGGAAGTCAGTAATCACTAAAAGTTCAGTAGATCATTTGTTCCCAGAATTAAATGGGAAAATTCAAGTGAAGTGAAGTGATTTGAGTCGTGTGCTTTTTTTTTTCTTATGATTTGTAATACAAATTACAAATGGTACCTCTGCCTGGACTCTTCCTAGAGCTGGCCAGTCTGAGTCTGTAATTATGAGGGTAAACATGATTGTAGTCCATTTTAGAATAAGGCTGTTACAGGTGGAAGAAGTGGAGCACTGTGAATGCTTATTGGATACACTGTAGTCTGCCATTTTTGTTGTTGCCCCATTGTCGTTATCTTGTTCCTCATAATACCTGCAGAACTGATGATGTTTCAGCTGTGCTGTCTGTGGTCATATTGGCTGGGCTAGAATGTGGGCTTGTGGGTACATTTTGGGGCCATAATTATTAATGAGTTGGGATGTTACAAAACAATTAGCCTGTTTTACCTCCTGCTTTTGTATATACAGGGTTTGCATTTGAAGGAAGAGATAACAGTGTTTGAGGTTGATGGTCGGTCAGTTTTATGTGCTGAACTATGCCAAATTAATACAATTTTCCATTCTCTGGCACCTTTACACCTTGCCACCTAATTACAGAAATTACACATTTAATTACAGAAATTCACAACATATCCTTTTTGACAAATGAATAATGATTTGAGTGCAATTTAAAAAAGATTGTTTAGAGAAATGAAAATCAGACACCAGTTTTTAGCTTTTAAATGAAACAAAACAAAACAGTAAATAGCTGATTTGGTTATATAGTGAAAATGCTTTAAATCTTCTCTTAGCTTTGAGGAGATGCTGATTCCAGAAGAGTGCGTCCTCAAGGTCTTCAAGACTACATTGAATGAATTCAAGAACCGGGACAAATACATTAAAGATGACTACCGCTTTAAAGACCGTTTCAGTAAGCTGAATCCTCGTAAGATCATTCATCTGTGGGCTGAAAAGGAGATGCACAACCTGACCAGGTAAGACTCCAGCACGCTTGCACATGTGTGGTTCTCCGTTATTACCGTTTAGGGCAATTTTAATTTCATTTGAATTTATTTCACTATCTTTACATTTCACTTTAATACGGTTATTCGGGATCACATACAGTATCATATACAGTCAATTTGTAGTACAGCAGTCTGGTTCATAAATATTTGGACTCCTGTGGAGATATTATTTTAGCTGCCTACCACGATAGGAATTACAACACTTTTTATATGTGGTCTCTTGGACAGTCTAGAGTAATCATACATTTAGTTGTCATTTTTAATAGTTGGTGGCAAATCCTGTGCAGTCAATGACTGGCTGATATCTGGAATCCACAGACATCACCAGAGGCTGGGTTTCTTCCCTGGTGATTCTCTGCAAGTCCTTTAGTGCAGCTGTCTTCAGTTCCTGCTTGTTCCTCGGGCATTTTGCCTTCAGTTATGCCTTCAGTAATTGAAATGCATGAATGTACACATCAGAATTCATCCTGCTGACTGGTTATGTCAGTAAATCTGCTGACAGCCATATATCTCCCTGCCATAAGATGAGATGGTATGCTTCAGAACACAAGTTTTGTCCGAGTTTCTCTTTATATCTGTTCATATTGTGTTCTTCCACAACTGCACAGGCATTTTTTAAGATGTCTTTGACTTAATCCAATCCTGTCTTGAAGTTGTTTAGGCCTAACAGTGTTTTTCATCTTGCAGTAAACCTTCTGTATTCAGCTTGGTGAAATCTCTTTTAATTGTCGACAAATTTATTTATGTTATGGAGGGTGTTCTTAATCTGGCCAACTGTTTTTACAGCAATAGATTTCAAATGCAAAATCCTCACTTGAAATCAGCTCTAGATCTTTTATCTGCTTATTTGTAAACAGATACAAGGGAATAGCACACAACTGGACATGGAAAAGCAGAAAAGCCAATTGTCTAATTACTTTTGATCTATTAAAAAAGGGAGGGGACACACAAACCGTGTAATTTCTACATGGTTCACCTGAATTGGATGCAAATACCCTCAAAGCCAAATTATGTTATTTTATATCAAATATTATGTACTGTAAACCGCTAAAAGAACAATAACTTTGTCAGTGTTGTTAGAAATTTGGCATACAGGAGTCGGGAGACTGGATCTTCAGCCTTGGAGTTTATTAATTCAGTGTCCTTAATATTTCTGAACCTGACTTTGTCTTTCTCTTGGGTACATACACAGGATGAAGAAAGCAGAGATTCCATGCCCAGAAGTGGTTATTCTGAAGAAGCATATTCTTGTGATGTCTTTTATTGGTCAGAACCAAGTGCCAGCTCCTAAGCTAAAAGATGCCATGCTGACGTCTGAGGACCTGAATAAGGCATATTACCAAGTAATACAGGTAAAACTATACTCGCTCTCCACTTTAATAGAAACACCTGTACCGCTGCAGTTATCCACTCAGACAATGATGTGGCAGCAGAACAGTGAATAAAAGCATGCAAATACAGGTCAAGAGATTTAATGTTCACTGTAATGTAATGTTCAGTCTAACATCAGAATGGGGAAAAATGTGATCTCTGTGAATTGATTGTAAATTGTGTGTACGCACAAACCAGTAACAGTTTTCTTACACACCAGTTTCTCATTCGAGCATCTGTACTATGAAAGATTTGTCTGGTCAGAGTGCCTTAAAGTAGAGCATAATTTAAGAAAATCAGTCAAACCATATTCTTGTGTCATGTGTAGATATGGAAATGCACATTGTTATAAATAAACAACGTTACCCCTATATATGTCCAGTTTCACATTAAATAGAAATGTATTATTAGTCAAGTTTGAACAAGATCAAACAAACCCATAAACAATTCTAATTAATTTGAATGCAACCCACATTGGCCTTGTGTAGACATGAGTTGTAGAATCTTCTGCAATTTAGAAAGTATCAAATTCTCTGTTGTTCTATAAATTTCTGCAGCAAAACATGCCTCAACCATGTCACAATGACACCAATGCTATTTAAGATTGTAAAGGTAGGGTACATTTGAACATGAACAGGATCATTGTGAATAATAAGGTTATTTGCTACTCCACATGTTCAACTCCATCAACACTTTGAAGTCAGCAATGCTGCTTGTGACTTAAAACAGAAATTTCTCCTAAACGCTTCCTAGGACCATAAAAACAAATTCCCCTGAAACCTTCAGCCATCTACTTATAGTTATAAGGCGCGGTGACACGGTGGCTCGGTGGGTAGCACCGTCGCCGCACAGCAAGAAGGTCCCGGGTTCAATCCCCGGGTGGGGCGGTCTGGGTCCTTTCTGTGTGGAGTCTGCGTGTCCTCC
>JANCOA010000049.1:1939957-1950082 GCA_024363135.1 Leptodoras oyakawai
AAATTTAAGAAAGTTTAGTTTGGAGCCAAGGAACATGGAAAAAAATGTCATATAAATGTAAAAAATTTTCCTTGCGAGAAATGAACACAAACGCGCTTTGCTCTGCTAAAGCGCCACCTTGAGGCCGATCGGCATGATTTTCTGCGCCTGAGTAGCGGGAGCGATTACTACCAGTTTTGTCTCTATCCCTCTGTGTGCGCGTGTGTGTGCGCGTGCGCGTGTGTGTGTTGAGCAGGAATTAAAGGGTAGTGGGAGAGAGATACAACAAGAGAGAATGGTCCAACGCTGAATGTTGATGTTTTGAGTTTAAAATAAAAATACCCTTGTTGCCTTATTAAAGCCTGTCTCCGGACCTCTTTATATTGGAGCTTTTCCCAACCCTCTTACAGTATTTTACAGCCATTAAGTATAAACATATGCAACATTATCATTCTATAAGCTTCCCAGATTTTACATTGTCTTGTACCTATTTTCTACTATCCCTGGGATGACAGAACAAAGGTAAAAACTTCAGTAATTTACAGAAACCTCTTATTTCTTTGTTCGAATTATCTTTGTCCGAAGTTTGTGGCTTATATGTGTGTCTTAAGCAATATTTATAAGCCTTGTAACATTTTTTATTAAAAATGCCTTAAGTCATGTGGCATTCTACAATTTTAGCTACCAGAAAATTAAAACAGCTACAAGTCAAATTTATTAAAAGGATACAAAGTTCACATGCTACTGAAGCCTGACTCGGAGCAGCCACTGGCCCTGTGGAACAATAACCAGGTTAATAATGATCAAATTTAATGACATACTAGATACCTATGAATTAAGAAAATGGCAGCTATAAGCAATTTTTTTATTTGATATTGCACATAAACTGACCATGAGACAGGAACTTACACTCACCATCAACTTTATTAGGAACACGTGTACACCTGCAAATAATGCATAATGCAGTTATCTAATGAGCCATTGATGTGGCAGTTTATGAAACACTCAAACTCGCCCATCTGGTACCAAAGTCACAGAGATCACCATTTTTTTCCTGTATTGGCATGATATTTTTCCTGTATTGGCATGATTTTTCCTGTATTGGCATGATTTTACCTGTATTGGCATGATTTTACCTGTATTGGCATGATTTTATGCATTTTGCTGCTGCCACATGATTGAATCAGATAAGAGGATTAATGTGCAGTTGTACAGGTGTTCCTAATAACGTCAGTAAGCATATATGGAATATGTGAATAGACCCAATTTATAATGATACACAAAGATCTGAAATATATATATATATATATATATATAAAATTAAGGAACTTTAAAAAATAAAAATAGCAAATTAAAAAGCACCTGTGACAGAGATCTTGTAAGGGTGGATGGACCATGCAGGAAGTACTGGTTGGTGAACATTCACAGCACATTCGGTCTCTTTCAGCTTGATGTCAAAGATGAGAGAGGTCTGAAAAAACAAAAGAAGGGTTATTTGCACCGGCTCATTAGCATGGCATAAAAGATTAATGATGCAGTGCACAAGAAGCCAAACCTGTAATTACCAAACACCAACCCAGATAAGCCAAAGAATATGCCCCTGAAATTCCTACTGGGGGTAATCCCAGTTTAGAGAGTGACATAAAATCAACTTGGGTGCAATTTAGCATCAGAAGTAAACCAGGTTTACTCATATTAGCACTTCTGAGTGTTAAATGAGTAATGCTATGCATATAAATATTTGCTTTAGATTAATCAATCTACAGATATGTTCACTTGTTTAATCTATAACGCTGACAAATACAGATTGCTGTTTAAGTAGGGAAAACATACATCAATCAGCACGGTCAGCTGGTTGTTTGTTGCTAACAAATATAAAAATAGAGGCATCCATTTTTTCCCACTCTGTATGTCAAATGCTCGGAGGTCATCATTCTGAAGTGTGAATTTAGCACTTACATAGCAAGTCAAATCTAGCATAAACCTTGGCAAAGGAAAGCAGTTTTGAGAGCAACAAATTATTTCACAAAAGTGAATTAAAATTCATGTCAGTAAATACAAAATTTTGGACTTTGGCACTTGGCAAAATCACAACACACATATTGGTCATTCTATTATCAACTCAGAATGATCTCAGAAGTTGCTAAAATGTTTAGTATATAAAGTTTGGTAACAAAGAAAAACAAATAAAGATAAATCTCAAATATTTTAAGGATCTGACTATGAGCTTTTAAAATGAAATACACAGAAAATAATGATGTAAACAATCTTTTAAAAAATATATTACGCTTTCTTTACGTTTTGGCGTCTTCAGTTTTCATGATCTTACAAATGAACTTTTCATGACACTGCCAACAAGTGATTCTTGTTAGCAAGATATCTCAAGAAAATGTGTTGAATGCATTCTGGATTCATATGAAATTATCTATGAAACCAGCAGGTGAACTAATTAAAAACAGGTCAAATGTCTGATAAGGTCTTTCGTCAATAGCTTCCTTCCTTGCAATGGTCCCTAAGCTGTATCCTTGCTCCCTACACACTGCACAGGGGACAGAATCACAAAGGCTCTTCATAGTGAAGCTGGTTGCTAAAACAGCTTTTTGGAATGCGCTGCAATGTCATCAAAAGCATCAGGGTCATGCCCTAATTACAGCACTCGACTGTATTTAGCATGATTAATTAAACAGCATTGTTCAGACTAATTTTGCATGCTGTAGCTACTTTTGAAATAAATGTGATGAAACGTCTATGAAGTGGGTGATGTATTTGAACTTTTTAATGTATGCTTTCTGTTGTTTGACTTCGCATACACAGTGCTCTGATCACTCGTGTTCAATGTCAGGATCTCCTAACTCGTTAGCTACTGTAAACTTTGCCAAAGCTTTAAAGGAGCAATAATCCTTGGCTTTCATGAGAGGCGGTCACACTTTCTCTCACTCCTGTTACTTCCCTATTTTTAGCTTAAGCTCTTTGTCTCGTCTCAGTATCCTGATGCTGTTCTTCGAAAACCAAAAGAAAGGAGTTGATTAAGTGGTCTCTCAACACAATTGATACTATTTTTTTTTTAACAAGGAGTCGTGGTGCGGGAGAACCCTCATGTCCAGCTGGATATGTGATGGACTCATGGAGTGAATGGTGTGGGATGTGCATCGCACCTTTAACACTAGAGGATGTGGAGGATTGTCTACCTATTCGGAACATTGATCACTAGGATTCTGCTGATTGTATTAGGCGTTTCCCTGGTGTATCAGGAAATTAAGAGAGTGCGGTCAGCTATTGAACGCCCGCAGAAATTACCCAAAATGATTGATGGGGTGGGCAGACCTGTTGGAACTCAGACATTGACTGTTAATATAAATATGGAATCGAACATGGAAAGGCTTACGTCTCTGCAGAAGAGGATTGATCAGTTGGGAGACTGCATAGCTTCATACAGTATGTGTACTCAAATCTGTGCACTGTCTCTTGCTAACTATAACAAATGTCTTATCTGCATTGGCTTCCATAACAAATCTCTCCCTGAAGGACGTCGTCATGGTTACCTGCACCTTCACCCACAGAGACTGTCAGAGCATTCAGGCGATGCCTTTCATCGCAAACTTTTTGCACAGAACTTTTGCCAGCAAACCTCTGGCTCCCCATGCCTTCTACTTATGAATACACCTCTCACTGCTTGAAGTTCATTTCAATCCAATGCTTATGTGCTGTGTTCACAGACTGTTCGGTATGAAGAGTATGTTAGCACACTTTTTTTGTCTTCTTCTCTATGAACGGCGGCGCATGCCCACATGCTGCGGCTGCTGTGGGGTGATGGTGCTTTACACCGTGACCCCAGAGAAACATCATTTCGTTTCAGTATGTGCTTGCATGTACAGTGGGGAAAAAATGTACTTAGTCTCTCATAGTTGAGGTCTACCTATGATGTCAATTACAGGCCCTCTCATTTTTTAAGTGGGAGAACTTGCACAATTGGTGACTGACTAAATACTTTTTTCTCCCACTGTATTTAAAATGACAAATAAATGAATCTTGATCTTGAATCTTGAGAACGAAGAGGTTGTAGGTCTTTTTGGGTTGCTATTTATTTGTATGTTACATCAGTTTAATGAGTGATGGAGGTGACAAAGGTGATGGGCAGGTCTCTGAGGTAAAATTGAATCAGCCAATCATGTAGCAGCAGCACAACAGAAATTCCAGCACAGTGAAATACCCATGTTCCTTAGCTCCCTACACACTGTGCAGTTCCCTTTAATTAAAAAAATGTAAGTGAATAATGAGGCCACAGTCGTTTGTCTTAAAATTTCCAATGGCCCTACCTGCATACACAATGCAAATCAAAATATGCGTTAAATCTGCAATTAACACCAATTTAAAAATTAATAATGCAATTATAAAAATTAATCATGACAGCTCTAATTGTAATGGTATTCCTGGCATACCAGTAAGTAATAAGGAGGACCTGATGACTTAGACATCCCTGTTAATGCTACTGAGGGTAAATTCTACTTAAAATATTCATCCTTTAAAATGGCAGAACATATAATATTTGCACAAAAAATAACCCTGAAACATTTTTTGAAATGCTCATAGAAAAATCAGTATTGTAAAGAGATATGTAAATCTTGCTACACTATTACAGAAGTCGAATACCACCTTTTACCATATTGCTTCTGCTCTTTGTTATAAGGTTTCATATGAAAGAAAATAATAAATCTTGCTACTCATGGGCAGTATTTTTTAAACTTCTCTATACCAGCGGTTCTCAAACTGGGGGCCGTGCCCCCCCCAGGGGGCACTAGGGAGGCCGCAGAAGTTTAAAAAAAAAATATATAATTCAAACAGCATAATCCAGCAGAATTTTGGAAACACTGCAGGCCATGAGGGTACTGTTGCCTTCCCCAACAACATATCTTTGTGAGACATCTTTCTCAACCATGATGGCAATAAAGACAAAACTTGAGATTACTTGAGAGTTTGTTTGTCTCCAATTACACCAAGGATTGAAAAACTGTGCAGTGAAAGACAGTCACATCCATCTCACTGAGGTAGGGATTTTTTTTTTTTTTTTTTTTTTTTTTTTTGGGCCTGGGGAAGAGGGGGAGGGAACAATGGCACTTACCATACACAAAGGGGGCCTCACATTAAAAAAGTTTGAGAGCCGCTGCTCTATACTATACGTTTATACGTTAAGTAAAACCACTAGTTTGTTAGTCACAAATAAGCACTACATTCGGATAGAAACAGAAGTCAATATTGCAGAAGGTGGCAAAATGTACCAGAGATAAAACATATTCCTACAATACTGTAGATGTCATCAAGGTGGAAGTAATAAGAATTCCCACAGGTTCCTACAATGTGCCACAGACAAGTTATCAGTCTAATGTTTTTTAGTATCTTTTGAGCAAGATAAGGTAACTACAACCTATCATAGTCATCCACTTTGCCTGCACAACTGTAAATATTCTTAATTGTATTGTGGTGCAAACAGAACTGGAGTGCTGTTTCTGGTTCTGCAAATAAGGCAGATTCTTCCTGTTTTAGAAAATCAGAGGGACATGTGACAGAGTGACAAATAATATATTCATTTCTAGTTTTAATGCCAGGCTGTGTCTTCAATTTGTACAAGACTGTTGACATCCCTCCAAAACAAAACAAGCTATAATTTCTGAAGTATTCAAATCTTAGCAGCAGTTCTTAGTTTCAAATGTCAGTCTAAGCCTAGAATACATCGGAAGTCACCTAAAGACATTAATGCAAGCAAATTCTTGGAATTAGCTTGAATAGAAATGGAATGACCCATATAGAGATGCTTTTCAAAAGTATGTGTACATCTGTTGCATGGAACACTAAAGGAAGAGCAGTAAGAAAAAATGAAACTTACCCTTGAGCTCTGATGATGCACTACTACCAGATTATCCACAACATTCAGTGCAAACTTGCCTGAGGTGTTCAGTTTCAGAACATGTGTCTTTTTACAGGATCCCTCTCTGCTGAATAAGTAAGCTTGGTTAAACAGGCAAACGTTTAGTGTTCATTTATTAACGTGGCACATACTGTATATACACAGTTTCAATCGTACAGTGCCGTGACACTGTATTTGCCCCCTTCCCCAGATCATCAAACTAATTTTAATAAGACAAAGACAACACAAGTAAACACAAATGCAACTTTTAAATGATCATTTAATTTACTGAAGTTAAAAAAAATTCAAAACCTTTATCACCCATGTGAAACCATAATTGCCTCCATAGCTACCAAATCAACCAGTTAACTAAATTCAACTGACTTTTGGGTTTAATTTCACTAGCCAAACCCAGGCATGATTAGTGTCAGATATGTTGAATCTAAACATCACTTAAATGGAACCTGTCTGGCAATGTGAAGTAGGATAGAAGGTCTCAAAAAGCAGCATGTGATGCCACTTTCTAATGAGATTTGAATACTGATGTGAAACCAAGTCACTGAAATCTTCCAGTCTGGAAAGTATTACAAAGCCATTGCTGAGCATCTGGGACTCCAGTAAACCTCAGTGAGAGCCGTTATCCACAAATGGAGACAAGTTTGAACAGTGGTGATCCTTCCCAAGAGTGGCTGGCCTACCAAAATATCACCCAGAGCCCATCAATAACTCATCCAGGAGGTCAAAAAAGAACCCAGATGAACATCTAATTGGTGATGGGAAAATTGGCCCTTAGTGTGTGAATGCGAGTGTGAATGTGTGAGTGTATGAGCCCTACGATGGCTTAGCGCCCTGTCTAGGGTTGGTTCCTGCCCTTGCGCTCAGAGTTGCCGGCTGGGCACCGGCTCCCCCGTGAACCCCATAACTGGGAATAAGTGATACAGATAATGACTGACTGACTGATATTCTACATTTGGATACAAGGCTATGCCCATGCCCAAAGCTCACTGAATAGCTTTTTTTGAGTTTGAGTTATTTTTTTCCCCCCAATAGCCATCAATTGATAACTGATATAATACATGATACATTAGATCATTGTGAAACTGCAAACTGAGTTATCAGAAATTGACAGATTCAGCTTACCCAAGTAAGTGATACAAAACTACTTCTGCTCCTGAGTTGTTGGTAGTTCTTGTGTGATGTTTAAGATACATCACATAGAGCTGACCATAACTATAACAGAAAAGAGTGAGAGAAAATAGAATATGATAAGTATATAAGTTTTATTGCTGACAGACTATTGTCTAGTATATATTGTAACAGAGATAAACATTAGGCCATAAGACAAGAGCATTTATAAATGACCAAAACAATAACACACTGTGGCAGTGGGGGCATGGTCAAGGGTCAGCTGTGGACAAAGAGGAGGCAGATCAAACTAGCACGCAACACATGATGATTCTCACCTATGTCTCATTACTAGCAGTTGACTTTTGTGCATCACTTTGTGCTTTCACTATTTGCTCTAACCAGATAGATAGAGACGGCATTGGCAGAGCTGGCAACTCACAGGCACACATTCGAACAAGACAAAGTCATGAACTTTGACTGTATGTTACGTTTTTTCAAAGCGTGCCGAAAAGTGCAGCAGCAAAAAAAAAAGCAAGTCTGTGGCTTTGTACATTTCTGCCTGCCCCCTGAGCCTTCCTCTGCACCCAACATACCATGTTTTACAGTGGTACCTAAACCCAAGATTTGGGAAGAGTCAACTGTTGCCATGGAAGCCTCCCCAACCACCAAGATTGCCAAGTCCCAGCCTCCACACAGCCCAACACCAAGCCCTCACACAGGAGCTGCCCGATAGCTGGTGGGCACTGAGGAAGCTGCTGCAACCCACCACCTCCCCAGCTGTGTTCCCCACCACTGCAGCACACCAAACACTCACCAAAATGGCCTCTACGAATGATCCAGAGGCCTACTTGGAGCTCTTCAGGTATGTGTCAACAGCATGGGAATGGTCAAAAGAAAGGGTACTGCAACACTTCCACATTTCTATGGGGGGAAACCCAGCTTGCTGGTGATATTGGTGAACTTCCGACAGGAATGGCAGAGTGGGTGCAAGAAGTGTAGCATGGCGGAAGATCACCTGTCCCAAGCATCCATGGTCTTTCTCTCCCACTTTTCCCTGTTTCCACCAAGGTCCCTGAAACTAACACCCTGGACCCAGTTCCCACCTCACTTTTCCCCCCATGCCTCATATCTGGAGACATCATTTAATTTCTCTCCACTGCGGGAACATCTTGTGTCCAGAGCTGTGCCAAAGCTTGGGCAGGTGTGTTGGGCAGGTGTGTTACAGCAGGTGTGCTGTAAGGAAGCCAGTCATTTCCAGGATCTGTGTTCCCACATGAAGGACTACCCCAACTGAGCAGGAATGAACTTGACTGAATGGAGTACACATCAGGCCATGGTGGACTCTGGGTATAATCAGGCCTTCTTCCACCTAAGCCTTAGGAAGTGCACAGCTTGTGGGGATATTCACAAGTATCTGCTAGGGCCCATCACTTCTAAATTTAGGAGGCACAACTTCAACCAAATGATAGTAAATGATGGTCAACAAATCCAGCCCAACATTGCACTATTCCATCCATTTTTCAATTATTAGGGATAGATTATATCGAGTGATGCAGGAAACTTGAACTCATCATAATCACGTGGATGGGCATTTGGACCAGGATAAAACACTAAACCATCTAATGGTTTGTTTTTATTGGCCAGGCAGTGATATTCACAGTTGGTGTGTGCCATTTCAGGAATGATAGCTGGTTACCCCACAATGCCACTGTGTCCCTATTACTGTTAATCAAGGTCCCTTTTGAAAGAATTGTCATGGACCTCACCAGGTCATCAAAAAGGTGCCTGCATGGATAGCACTTTGTGTTCTAGATGCAGTAAAACCCACAGTGAAAACTCTCAGTGAGAGTGACAGCTCTCCTGAGAAGGAGGGTCATTCTAAGCCTCCAGTACTACCTTCAGCTGCTAGTGTGTCTCTCTTCACATTTTCAGTACATGCCGTAATCAGAGAGACAGAGTAAGAGAGAGTGGAGGCACTGGTGGAGCTTGCAACTCACACACACACTCAAACAAGCACTTCAACCATGAACTTGAACTGTGAAACTGAACTCTGGAATTCAAGTAGTTAGTTTACATTTTTGTTGAGTTAGTGTGAAAGCATGCTGAAAAGCACAGAAACAAATAAATGTGAGCTTAAAGTTCTGTAAAAAAAGTCTTCTGCTGCACCTCACACACAAAATACAACATGCACTACAAGCAAAATACTATTATACTCACATGGTGGCAACTGCAATGTCGCGTTCTGAAAGGATAATTTTGGCAGGTTTGGGAGCCACTGGCAACTCAATCTCAAACTTTGGCATTTTTGACATTGTCCCATTCTAGAGAAAATCATTAAAAAAAAAATCAAATTATGCAATACAATTCAGGACTTCAATGCATACATGATATGGTGACATCATAAATATTGTATGCAGCATAGTTGGTTAGGAAATATCATTTATAGTTTACTGCGACACCTGCTAGTTGGTACATGTTGATTCCTGGCTCCCACAGAACCTGATTAACATACCCAACACTTTCCTGTCTTAGCTTCCATGAGATAACTTTGATCATTACATATCAAAGAGACTCAAGGGTGTGGTGTGTACTTCTCAATGGTGGTATGCTTTTTCCATCTGGCATCCTGTGACCACACAGACTCTATGTCATTATTTCAGTTCTTTGTATAATATTTGTGTAATAAATCATTATTATTTTTATCTCTAAGAATAATCAGTAGTTCTTCTAAACAAAAGTATTTTACCTTGAGTTTCTATTATGTATAAGATTTATCTGTTAGACAACGTTTCAAGGGACCTCTGAGAAGCTAATATAAAAGGCTAATACTTGCCTGTTTTAAATATAAACCTCTGACAAGTAAACAGGAAATGCCTAAGCTTACATGTCAAAAGGAACCTCTGAGCTAACAGAATAACTGTTTAATAAATGGTCTATATAAGGCCTCTGACATAGGAAAGTCACTCTATAAGCTTCAGATGAAGCCATTTAAGATTAAAATACACTGAGGTATTACATTCTTAGTCAGTCAGTCAGTCATTTTCTGTAGCGCTTATTCCCAGTTACGGGGTCACGGGGGAGCCGGTGCCCAGCCGGCAACTCTGAGCGCAAGGGCA
>JANCOA010000049.1:2304313-2314890 GCA_024363135.1 Leptodoras oyakawai
AGGTGATGGTGTGATTATTTGAGGTGATGAGGTGACTGTGTGATTATCTGATGTGACTGTGTGATTATTTGAGGTGACTGTGTGATTATCTGATGTGACTGTGTGATTATTTGAGGTGATGGTGTGATTATTTGAGGTGACTGATTATCTGAGGTGTCTGTGTGATTATTTGAGGTGATGGTGTGATTATCTGAGGTGACTGTGTGATTATTTGAGGTGATGTGATTATCTGAGGTGACTGTGTGATTATTTGAGGTGACTGTGTGATTATTTGAGGTGACTGTGTGATTATCTGAAGTGACTGTGTGATTATTTGAGGTGACTGTTTGAGTATTTGAGGTGACCTGTGATTATGTGAGGTGAGTGTGTGATTATTTGAGGTGATGGTGTGATTATCTGAGGTGACTGTGTGAGTATTTGAGGTGACTGTGTTCTGATTATTTGAGGTGATTGTGTGAGTATTTGAGGTGATGGTGTGATTATCTGATGTGACTGTGTGATTATCTGAAGTGAGTGTGTGATGATTTGAGCTGACTGATTATTTGAGGTGAGTGTGATTATTTGAATTGATTGTGTGATTATCTATAAAACAACTAGCTCTAACCTTTCCTTACTGCTGAGCAGGATTCGCTTGCTGCCAAACTAAAGAAGCAAACTCTAGTCACCAAACTTGCCCTACATTTGTGGAAAACTCTGTACATTTCACTGTTCCTTCAACATACGTCTTCCAAGAGGAATATTTTGGCCGTTATCTGTCGGTTATTGAGCTATTTTTCATACTTTTTCTACATGTGCATGCAGAGATTGTGGGTGGGGGTGGAGGAGAGACCCACACCAGCTCAGAGGAACATTATTACGTCCCTCATTTGTTTTGCTATATCAGTGGAATGGGACACAGCCAGGCGGAGTATCTGTTACTGACAGCGCCGGCTGATAAAAGTTCCCCGTTATGAATAATGCTAAGTATATTACTCACTGACACGCCACAATTCCAATTTATGCACCACGACGGGCGCAATTTATAACTTTCAATATGCAAGGATGTGGCAAGTCGTTCTAGGAAGATAGTGCGAGTGTGTGTGTGTGTGTGTGTGTTTGTTTGGGTCCTACATTTAGTTTATTTACTGTCCTGTGTGTGTTTTGTTGTGTTTATATGTTAACCTAAACTTCTCCAGGAGTACATTCTCCAGTCATTAGCTTAAAAGTACTTCATGATGTAATTAAAACAACTTAGCTAGCTAACGTTACATGGGATTAGCTAGTTAAGACGTAGAGAGCGAGTGTGAAAGAAGAAGCCTTTTTTTTTGTTCCAAGGCTCCTTGAATGGATTTGTTAAAATGGCACGGTTGATTTATGCTAAGCGGAAAAGGAGCGAGAGGGCCGGGAACGTCGCTTCTGCTCGGACTTTGATGCTAGGTGCCCAGTGAAAGCGGTGCACCCTCTCGTCTTCTATCCATCCCTCCAAACACAGACACACACATTCATTCTCTGCCACACAAAGATAATCAGGTTTATGTAAAGTGTGTGTGCTCTTTTGACAGTCAGGCGCTAGCTCATTAATTCAATCGAGCCCGACGCCATTGTTCAGAGAGTGTGTGAAATGCGTACAGAGGAGGACAGGGCAAAGGAGGGAAGGGGGGGCGTAGACAGAGATGGCTCTTCCCTTAATCCTGTCAATCACCGCTAACATTTTTCTCGCCGTTGCCATGGGCCAGGGTTCAGAGTTCATGAAAACACCGGTGGCGAGCCAACAAAAAGCCTCGTTCTGAGGAGCTCTACATTCGCCTGTAGTAAATGTAGACAAGGTTTGGACACTATAGTGGCCCTGGAGGGAGGGAGGGAGGGAGGGAGCGTTTAAAATCCAAACACGCCAAAGAAAAAAACTTGACCCACAAGGCTCTGGGAAAAACCCGACGAATAGAAAGAGCAATGTTCTTTCTTTCACAGCACAATGGACGGGGACGGCTAGGCTTCCTAATGCGGAAAAAAAAAAAAAAAAGCAAATCATTATTATTAACCAAAGAGTGTTTAATGTCAGAATGAATGTTCTGTACATGAGTCCAGTGACCTCCACGTTACTCATGTTTACTAAATCATTATCACTATACAGTTTATAACCACCGCTATATATGACTGGTGCTGTATAGGATACTACTACATATTTATATTTATTATACTCATAATTAATGCAGGACAGTACTTTACTGTATACATTCACTATATACATATAATCGTATGTACAGCGTGTCCCAAAAGATGCCATACATAGGAAAAATTAATTATTAATTAAAATTATTAATTACAATTAAAATTAATGGGCTTAGAATATTTTTTAAAATATTCTGTACATGTGTGTATGTTAAAAATATAATATAACATAATATAATATAATATATGAGTTTGTTCATTTTTCCTATGCAGACTTTGGGGACACCCTGTATATTTTCAGTATAGTTTCCGGCTATACCGTATACATTCCTTATATAGATATACTGGTTATGTGTATATTTTCACCGTTTCTGGCTATACCGTATACATTCCTTATATAGATATACTGGTTATGTGTATATTTTCACCGTTTACGGCTATACCGTATACATTCCTTATATAGATATACTGGTTATGTGTATATTTTCACCGTTTATGGCTATACCATATACATTCCTTATATAGATATACTGGTTATGTGTATATTTTCACCGTATGCAGTACTACTGT
Organism: Leptodoras oyakawai; assembly: GCA_024363135.1. Classification (NCBI taxonomy): domain Eukaryota; kingdom Metazoa; phylum Chordata; class Actinopteri; order Siluriformes; family Doradidae; genus Leptodoras; species Leptodoras oyakawai. Next base: position 2,307,032 of record JANCOA010000049.1, read on the forward strand.
ACAGTTGAGTTTGACAGTACATTTTCTCTGTTTACCCAAATCCAGAAGCTACGGTTTAACCACGAACCCGACCTAATTGTAGCTCAGAAATAACATGCCTTACACGCTCTGAGATCCTCCTGCCTGCCGCCTGCCGTTTACTACACCGTGTAAAGGGTGACCCGTCTAATCTGATGATAACCGAAAGAACAAGCGGCCCTGCTAATTTCCTTCCTGTACCAACATGTACATAAGTGTGTAAACTCTGAAACCGGAGTGATTTGTCCGTGTCTCTCAGCACGCAGCCCAGCAGTGACAAGACAAACATGGCTGCCATCTAGTTGCCAAAGTGCGAGCAACTGCTTCTGCCAATCACGGCCTCCACGGTTTCCTGAACTCAAGGAGCCGAGTTATGTAGAAATATATTTAAGCAATTATAAAATATAGGATTTATAATAAATTTCTGGAAAAATATTTTTTTCAAAAAAGTTTTAATGCTTAGCTAAGAATGTAAAACTAAGAAAAAAAAGAATGCACGTCCTTTTGTAAAATTGTTTATCCATATTCCAGCTAATCTGAACTGAAGAGGAGAAGATTAAGCCATTGAGGCCAAGCTAGCTGCCTCCGCATGAGTGCGTCCATTCAGCCAATTTAGCCTCTGTTTGTTTATTAGCACCTCGCTCATGGTATTAGCCCTTAGCTTATCACTAGACACACACACACACACACACACACACACACACACACACACTCAGAGGCCCCACAATCCGATACAGGGCATCTGTTTCCCTGAACCTAAGGAGACAAGACTTAGTGGGTTAGCGATACTCACACACGCTGTGTAAACATGCTAGCTAACCTCCGTCTCCTCTCACTCCAATTCATCCTGCCTAATCTCTACTGTTTAGCATATATGCGTTTTGTGTGAGAAATACCGCCGCTCGCTATCTGATCCGCTGGCTGTCGTTTCTCTCTCTGTCCCACTTCCTCTTTGTCTCTGCACCCCATATTACTTAAGCGCTAATGGAAGCAGACACCATATATCTGCCCGGATAAGTCGATACTATCAAAATGTCTTCTAGCACAACGACATTTAAATTCAGAAAGAAAATACCAAGAAGCAAACAGCAGCTCAAAGACGTTATTGTATTTGTTAGCATTGCTAGTCATATCAAGTTGCTGATTCTTAGTTAGTTAAAAAACAAAACAAAAAGACATCTGTATTTTTACTGACAGCTGCCCTAAAAAAACAAAAAAACAAAAACGTTACTCATGTAATTAATGTAATTCTAATAAACTGTGGGAGGATGAATTAAATATAGCATCGCTAGTCAACAGCAGTGCGACGATCCACTTTTAGCAAAACAGGCCAGAATTGCTGATCACATCAAATCATTATTGCATCAAAGGTACACACGTTCTGTCAAAATCACGTTAATTAAAGATTTATTTCATACAGTTTTATATACATTCATTATAATGTTAAAAAGAATATTTGATCATTTTCATACAGCTTCTATTTTGTGTAAACTTTTGTGCCGCGGCGTCCCCGCGCAATACACATGCTTTTACACGAACACAACTGCATTAACACAATAATCCTAAATGTAAAGCACAAATGCAAACACTCCCCCTGTGTGTGTGTGTGTGTGTGTGTGTGTGTGTGTGTGTGTGTGTGTGTGTGTGTCTATATATATGTGTGTGTCACTATGCCCTCAAGGCGCACTGCAGTAGGGTCTCGATTACAGCGCAAGCAGGCAGAACACCTGCTCCTCATGGGTCTGATCACACACACACACACACACACACACACACACACACACACACACACACAGGCACTGATGTGTTAACCCTATATAATTACAATAAGACTTTGTAATGCAATGTGGATGTCAGTCATGACACTAGAAGCATGATGGATGGGCCTCTATTATTATTTGTTATACTTAATTAATTTTCCGCAAATATTTCCATATGGTGATGCTTATTATTATTATTATTATTATTATTATGTTTGACATGGCATTATAATGTAAACCTATTACATTTATATCTATGCACAGATAAAAAAGCAATACCCCCCCCTCACACACACACACACACACACACACACACACAACATGAGGGATTTTACAACGTTAGCACCCACGTTCACCATCACGATGAGAGAAAATCATTTTCCTCGCTTAATAAAACCCACACAAGTCCCAACAGTGCGTCCCGGCGCGGGCCGCGTCCCCGTCCCAGAGCTCGGCTTTTTTTGTTTTATTATCGGCTGCTTGCGTGAATATCAAATTCTCCATTGCTCGCGCCTTGATTCGTTTTCATGCAAACAAAGGGCCGCTGTTTTCCCTTATTTTCATGTAAATGTCTCTATATAAGAGGAGACAAGTGTAATCAATCATCTGCGTGACAAGGTAGGAGGGCCCGCGTTATTGCTGCTTAGTAGCCGAGGGATCATAAAACAGGGAAATTGAAAGTGATATTTAATTGACACTGCCATTTCCAGTGCACGAGGGAGGGAATGAACGACTTCGCCACCTCCCACGCTGAGAGAACATGTGAGCGAGAAGGAGAATGAGGAGTCCAAACAAATTTCCTCTCAAACTGCGCTCCGAGTGAGTTGTCAATCTCGGCGCTGACAGGAAGAGGTAGCGAGAAAACTTCAGACAAACTTTTTAAATGTCAGCGCTTCGCATAATGGCTGCTGTTCATACTGTTCTGCAAGACTCCACAACATTTTACTTATTCAAGAACCCATTATTGAAAACTGTGTGTGAAATATAGGCTGTGTCCTTAACGCGAAGGTTTGATTTAACAGTAAACCTGAGTTCTCCGAGTTATTTATGTAAATACATTGTAGAGAAATCCTGAGTACAGTACGTATTGTTCATGGTACTGTAAGTTGTGTTCAAACTGAAATTTATCTGGCAGAAATAACAGCTGGGCTAGCAACCTGGCAGTGGAAATGAGATATATGAACTATTCTGAACATCAACATTTACCTCAGATGTGTTCATAAACTACTAATAAAAGACTATACACTTACATTTATGCTTTGACATTAGCTAGCTAGTACCCATTAAGTACCGGTAACAAATACAGACAGGGCAAAAGCACAGTGGTAGAACAAACAAGCTAGAACCATTGGAAACATCAATATTTACCTCAGATATGTTGTTAAAATGCTAATAAAATACTAATACAAGACTATACAGTTAAAATTATAGTTTGACAAGCTAGCTAGTACCCACTAAACAACTAATATAGACAGGGTAAAAGCTAGAAAAAAAAGCTAGAACTATTGGAAACATCAACATTTACCTCAGGTTTGTTGGTAAAATGCTAAGAAAATACTAACAAAAGACTATACACTTACATTTATGCTTTGACAAGCTAGCTAGTACCCATTAAGTAACTAATACAGACAGTGTAAAAGCATAGTGGTAGAAAAAACAAGCTAGAACTAGCTAGAATTGGAAACATCAACATTTACCTCAGATATTTTGTTAAAACATTCTGAAATTACTGTTAAAATACTATATGTGTAGAATTATGATCTGAATAATTAGCGCATAGCAGGTAAATCCCTTATACAGACAATGCAAGGGTAGAGTGTAATTAAAAATAAAATGGAGCAATCAGGAACGTCAACATTTACCTCAGATATGTTGTTAAAATGCTAATAAAGTAAGAATACAAGACTATACAGTTAAAATTATAGTTTGATAAGCTAAACAACTAATATAGACAGTGTAAAAGTACAGTGGCAGAAAAAAAGCTAGAACTATTGGAAACATCAACATTTACCTCAGATATTTTGTTAAAACATTCTGAAATTAATGTTTAAATACTATATGTGTAGAATTATGATCTGAATAATTAGCGCATAGCAGGTAAATCCCTTATACAGACAATACAAGGGTACAGGGTAATTAAAAATAAAACAAAACAATCAGGAACATCAACATTTACCTCAGATGTGTTGTTAAAATGCTAATAAAATACTAATGAAAGACTATACAGTTAAAATTATGGTATGATAAGCAAGCTAGCAGCCATTAAATCACAATGACAGAAAAAACAAGACATAACTCTTGGAAACATAAACATTTACCTTAGATATGTTGGTAGAATACTAATAAAATACTATACTGTGAAATTCATGGTTTGACAAGCTAGCTAGTACCCATTAAATAACTAATACAGACAGTGTAAAAGCACAGTGGCAGACAAAAAAACAAGCCAGAATGATTGGAAACATCAACATTTACCTCAGATTTGTTGTTAGAATGCTAAAATAAATACTAAAAAAAAAAAAAAAATCAGTTTAAATTATGGTTTGGCAAGCTAGCTAGTTGTTAAAATGCTAATAAGATACTAATACAAGACTATATGGTGAAAATTATGATTTAGCTAGCTAGCTATTGTCCATTATATCTTTTATGCAGACAGTGTAAAGACACATTGACGGTGACAATGACTTAGCCTACAAGAGGAAAATTCTGTTCTGACTAGATAGCACATGAAGAGGACATGAAGGCATGGTGATGAACTGGAACTCATTAGCAAATTAGTAAGATAAATAAGTAAAATTCTGATCTGAACAGCTAACACATAGCAGATAAATCTCGTATACACTGAATGTAAAGACAAAATGATGGAGGAAATGACAGGGAACTCTCAGGAACATCAACATTTTACCTCAGGCTGTAGATAAGTAACATTGATTGATCAATTGATTGCTTAGCTAGCTAGTAGCCATCTCTTATACCAAGAGGGCAAAAGCGCAGTGACATTGAGAACATCAGGAACATTTACCTCAGATGTGTTTTCAGGATAAGATTCCCTGCTACAGAAATTACACTCACAGCTTTATTATTGAAAAAAAGGTCAAAGTTGTGTTGGCGACGTTGTGAGAACTCTATGCTAGCTAGCTAGGTAAGTAGGTAGGCAAACAATTTAGCTAGATATCATTAACATTTTCCAAAAGAAGTGACTTTAATTACATTGTAATTACAGCTAACATTAAAGGTGAAACGTTAAGTTGTGGCATATTGAGTATAGTAAACATAATGTCATGACCTTGGACAAAACATGGACATTAAATGCTAATTTGGGTTCGGTCTATGAGAGTGCACTCAGCTTAAGTCTGATTAATGACTCCGTGATACTAAACTACTATCTGTATTTTACAGATAACAGCTACATTAGCACTTTATTTGAATAAACAATCAATCAAAATATATCCCCTAAAATGGTCAATATTAGCATTAGCAAGTCAGGTTTCTAGTTCTTGGACTCTTCTACTATATAAACCAGTATGAGTGACAGAAACGGATTTAATTGTTGATTTAATTGGAGGAAATGAATGATCATTGAGTAGAGACCTTTTGAGTGGCCAGGCCCTCTGTGGTTGTCCACCTACAGCTTCTTAAAACATGCGGAACGGAGAGAACCGGCGTCAAGTGTCGAGATTTATAGGCCAAGTCGTTGTGATTGGTTTAGCGCTAGTGACGAGAGCCAGCCATGTCAGCGCAGATGGTCCGGACTAGCTCGGCCATTTAAAAGCACATTAATCACCGCCCAGTTTATAAATCAAGCAGGCGAGTGATTATGAGGTCGCTCCGCCGCAGAAGTACTTAACCAGTCGCCGGATCCGTCCTTTCTCCTCGGGCCAAACGATTTATCATCATTCTTCCCCAGTGGCACAATGGAGCTGACACAGGAGGGGGGGGTGGCTGAATGTTAAGCAACGTATGGTGCAGAAAGAGAGAGAGAGAGAGAGAGAGAGAGAGACGCAGAGAGGACAAGGACCTCTTCAATTCCCTAACCACATCCACTTAGGCTTCTTAAAACCCACAAGGCTCCTTTCAGTCCGAAAGGAGCAACATCTTAAATGATTTGTGGCGTAACAAAGACAAATGCCTTTTTCTGTGGCTCCAGAGGTTAGCGTTTAGCACGGCTAATGTCAACAGCTTAGCCAAAAAAAATGCCCCAGTATAAGGAAGAAAGTCTAAGAGCTTTCCATCATCATCATCATCATCATCATCATCATCATCTCTGGTCAGCATTAACGTCCTGATGTTTGACTAGCTGTTTGGATGTTGGACGTTTACTAGCAAGAAAGTTCTCTAGAAAGACTTTACGTTCCAACACTGCAGACTCCTTCCATCTCCTCACCGTCTCAATAATACGTTATAAAACATGAAACCGGATTTCAGCAGCACTGTGGTGTAATCCAAATCAGCGTATGCTATAAGTGAATATTTTAGCTTGGCTACATTATGCATGCCTTTTTTTTAGTATTAAATATTAAGAACATGTCTCCAGTCCTGTTTCATCACAGCAAGTACTTCCTCTCCGACTTTTAAACTCTCGTCGACATCTCGTTACCTCAATGGATGAAGATGTCCGCTTCGTTTCACTCCACATTTCATGATAAATAAAGGAAAAAATCAATGAGATCGACGCCGTGTTGACGTGTCTAACAGGAAACGAGGAGGCGAATTCCCCGACAGCCAATTGCCTCGTGTGACAGAGGAAAGAAGATCTCGTCTTAAGTGAAGGAGACACTTTCCATTACCCGCTGCTCTCTTGGCAGAATCATTCGCCCGGCTTCGCTAAATCGCGCTCTAAGAAGTGTAATGATGTGTAATAATATTCTGTCAGCATGAAGCAAGCATCCTGTGGGATGAAGGAAAGGCCAAACCCTTACTAGAGTCTAACAATCGAACCGAAACGTGGCCCAAATCTGCAAAAACGCAAAGCAGCTGTTTGTTGAACAAATCTGACAAACAGGTGTTGCTACAAGATAGACGTAGTTTTTGAGTCATTTTATCGGCCTGGCGCTAATCCTTGCAGAAATACAGTTAGCGTTAGCAGTTAAGGTGTTATGAACGTCCCCTAATCCACACTAAGCCTGCCCAGATGCCCTTAATCCCGTCCAGCCTCAACAGACGAACTGCAACTATATTCAATTTTGACATTTCCCCTTGAGGAAAGCATGAACAGTCGCTTCGCACCTTATGTAGCAGTTAAATGGCTTCGCGCGCCTCAGCAGGAAACTTTACAGCCCAAGTCAAATATAAGCTTTCAGCTAAAGGAATCGCTTTTAATTTTTTTTTTCACACGTATCAAATGTTTTTATTTTAAAGTACTTTATAAGACCTTTTGTTACTTGCAGAATTAATTTTATACAGAGGCATTTATAAAGGAATGACTGGAGGAATTAATAAAAATGTATAAAAAAAATTATTTATAATCCTTTATGAAATTTATTTAAATTTATAATCCTTTATAAAGGAACGTCTGGAGGAATTAATAAAAATTTATTTTAAAAAAAGTTTATAATTCTTTATTAAATTTATTTAAATTTATAATATTTTATAAAGGAACGTCTGGAGAAATTAATAAAAATGTATAAAAAAAAGTTTATAATTCTTTATTAAATGTATTTAAATTTATAATCCTTTATAAAGGAACGTCTGGAGGAATTAATAAAAAAACAAAAAACAAATAAAACGCAAAAATGTAGCTGAACATTTACTTCATTTCAACCCAACTGCTTGATATAATAATTAATGCTTTATATGAAATTCATGATCTGTAAAAGAGTTTTTCTGAATTATTTTTTAGACCAACTAATATTTTAGACCAACTAAAGGGAGCATTTTAAAGGAATGTCTGGTTAATAAAAAAAATCACACCCTCATATGTATTCCTTTTCTGCACATTAGTCAATAAACATTTATTCTTTAGGTTTTAAACCACTTTTTATTTAAAAGTTATACAAAAATTAAGAACTAAAAATTATAAAAATGATTTTCTGTAAATGTAGTCAGTATACATTTAATTCTTCTCTTCTTTTCCATATATAT
>JANCOA010000049.1:2359620-2373350 GCA_024363135.1 Leptodoras oyakawai
ACCTGGGAACACTGTTTAAGAAAAAGGCACACCATATATGGACTTCCTGTAGTTTATTCCTGTTTACTGCACTTTATAGTGTTTTCTTGTCATTATTTCCGAAGGCGTCTTTGCTTTACAGCGAGTCTTTGAACGTGTCTAAGACTTCTGCATCGTTCTGTACTGTAATTAGCTTTACTAAGTAAGTGATACTGAGCGTCTCGGAGAACCTGCCACCGCTCTTCTGGAGACTCTGACTGCCACACTTACTGCTTTTTTTTCCGAAGTATTATCTTCATTATGTTTTCTGTCTAGTACACTGGGTCTGTTTAGAGGCTCTTGGGAAGTTTGATGTCATTTAGAATTCTGAAGGCTCTATACAGTATTTCACCCAAAGCTTGGTTTTCTTCTGTATTAAATATCGCGGTGTCCTATTAGACGACATAATCCCTGCAGAAGCACATATTGATGACTGATATATTCTTTATCCTTTAAAATACAATAAGAATGATTTTAGAAACAGTTCCCTGACATTCCGTGTAACAGAGCTGAGAAAACGAACACGTTGCCAGTTCATAACAGCGTCCGTATCAGCTCCCACGCTGTCCATCGCTTGTGTCCACAGCTCTGTTTGTTCATCCTCAACCACAGAAATGACTTTTCATATTGACTGAAAAGATTTGAACGCTGGCGTCTGAGTGAAGGTTTTTTTTCTTTCGTTCAGGATCGTGGCAGCAGTTCAGGAAAACACTAAACAGCCGTGTGGCTGTGGATCTAAACATCGGTTCATGCAAGTTAGTCTGTCTAACATCATTTTATTATTAAAAACAGCAATTAATACAAATGTTATTGTTAGTGATGGAGTATAAGTGATTAAATTCACATGTTTAAATAAAGTCAGATACTGTACTGTACTGTACAGTCGGAACTGTAACGTAATCTGTTATTATCCAACAAGCCCACATCGAACATTTTCCCATATTAAATATTCCCAGGATAGCCCCCGGATCCGCCGCCACGCTGACCAGGATGGCACACTGACGCTGATGATTAAGTGAACGAAATTGAATCGGTCAACTCAGAGAGTCGAGACATTGAATCAGACACTCTGAAAGAGTCGACTCAGTAAACTGAATCTTGAAAATATTGTTTTGAAACATGATGGAAACAAAACACAGTAAACAAAAAAAAAAAGATAATAATGCAATAAATAACAGCAGGGACAGAAAGAAGATTATATTAATATAAAAATTTATTAAAAATAAGAAAAATTATATTAATATAAATTACAAAAATATAATTAATATAGATATAAAAAAAATACAAAAGGTATGCACTTTGTATGTATTTTTTACATTTATATTAATATGATTTTTAGTAGTGTAGTAGTAGTCTAAGTAAGACAAGTTATACAAATTTGTTTAAAGCTTTTTTATTATTTTTTAATAGATTTTTTGTTGTTTTTTTTACAGTGAGATAGATGGAGATTGGGAAATGTTTGTGGTGCATAAAAACAAAAGCTTGAATTTATACGTGGAACACGAAGAAGGCTAGAACTAGATGATCGGAGGCACGCTTTGGCAATCGTACCTTAGGAAGAAACTGAAGAACTTGGAATACACAGTCCCCAAACTTTCAAACTGTAAAAGCAATAAGCGCACCAATAACTCCCACATACTCCCTATAACCTTACAGCCCCCAAACTCCTGAGCCGAGTCCACAACTCCCAAACGCAGGCAGGAGCTAATAGTTTAGTACCAGCACAAGAAAAGTTGTGATTCAGTCTGAGGTGTGATCTGGAGAGTCAGGGATTTTTCTTAATAATGACATGAGCTCTGTGTGTGGGTGACAAAGTGAGCAAGCGCGACTCGAGTACTTCACTCTCCCATCTATCAAACCGTGTTCTTTTAGTAATTACACGCCAAAATGAGTTAAAACCCTCGGCGCGAGCTACACGGCGGCGCAGGAGCTTTAATGACACGCCACTTTCACCTCCAGGAGTTCCGCACGTCCTGTAGCAACTAATTACAACCTCTCATAAACCCCGACATCTCCCCCATTCACACACACACACACACACACACAATCTCAACTCCTTTATTCGAACCAAACAAGTTTTCATGCAAGAACTAGAGAAAGGAAAAGCTCAAAAACATTCATCCGCCATTCAACCCTGACGACAATTAGCTTTAGCGCTAGTGAGGCTCTACGTCGACGACAAGATCCTCCATGCTGTTTGTGCTTGTTGGGTTAGGAGTTTTGAAATGTCCTTGTTAAGTCAAAATAAGAATTTAAGTCTTCAGTATTAAGGCTTTGGCTTCTTATGGAGAAAAATGATCATTCTGGGTTGCTCTGGAACTCAAAAAGGCGTAACAATTAGGCTAATAATAGCTACGTCAGACTCTGAGAGGAAAAAAGTGTCTGAAACATCGCAGTCACCTCAAAACACATATATAGTTCATATATAGGCACATATTTATACTTCAGTAATATAATTTATACATGAACAGTTTGATAAAAAGCAGATTAAAATACAAATAAATACATATCAAACATGATTTATTTTAGCGTGATTTATTTACACTGCTAAGTCAGAGCAGGAGCTAGCTTATTTTGACAGAAAACGTCAGTAGTATGTTGTGTTGTTCTTTAATAAAGCACTATCTATCACTGTCAAATTGTTGTATAACAAAAAGAATCATTTTTATTTCATTTTTATTCATCTACAATGAAAAGTTCAATGGTAGCGCCGCCTTGATGGCACTCAGACCAGCACTCTGCGGTTCATTAGTGTCAGGACAGGACGGGAAACTTTTGCTGCTTGCTGAAACTCAGTAGGGGGGGAGATGATATCACTTTTTGTATCAGGTGAGCCCATTTCAGGTTATTTTCTTTCAGAGGCGTATTTAAATGTGTATTTTGGTAGATATTATGCTTGTGTTTTATGCTAGCTATGGAGGGGAAAACGGAACTAGCCGGCGTGTAGAGAGGAAGCTCATAAGTGTTTGTGCAAACTTTTGTTAATGAATACTATCTTTAATATTTGTGTATGTCTGTCGTAAGATATAATACGACCATTATGAATGTTTATAGTGTGTAAAAATGGGCTAATTAAAGTTAATTATTATTTTACGCGAAATAGGGACAGAAAGTGCGAGTTTCGGAAAATCTCGCGAGAACTGCCGAGCTGCTGAGGGCTACGAGATTTCAGATGAACGGTACTTCAACAGCAGGACCAAAAAGCAAGGAAAGATGTGTGTGTGTGTGTGTGTGTGTGTGTGTGTGAGAGAGAGAGAGAGTGAGTGTGTGTGTGTGTGGGGGGGTGCTATTATAGTAAAATAATTAACAACGAGGTGATGTGATGAAGTGTAGTCCATTCTAAGTTGATTATTTTCCTATTTTAAAATAATGATGTTATTATGGATATGCATTAATTCTTATTAGGGATCAGTTTCATATTCTTGTGAAGTTTTCGTGTAAATATCTGCAAATTGTTGAAGCTTTAAAACTTTTATTTTAATTATTATGTTTGTGAAAGCCTCTAAGACACACTACTACTACTACTATAATAATAATAATAATAATAATAATAATAATAATATGTATTTAAAAGTTACAGCTGCTTTGTGTGTTTTGGGTGAACTGAGTAAGATACTGTGTGCCCATCCATTTCTTTTGAAACCCAGGACACGGCCTAATTTCATGGTTAGTGATCCTAGACACTGTAGATTAATTTTCAATTTAAACTGTATTGGGTTTAGTCATCTATTAAGCACTGCCACCTGATACCACTCTTTCTTTATTTAGAAGTACAGAAAACTGAAAATGCACACAGTACAGTAGAAACGAGGGCCAAGTATAATTGACTCCTAAAAGCCAATGAATAAAAAGTGATTCTGTATGTAAAAAGTTATTATATATGTCAATATTTATTACTTTTTTTTAATAGAGAGAGAAAGAGAGAGAGAATCTGAGACAGCGCCAGAATCCTGCACTCATTCTTTACTAATTCAACAGTGACCTCTTTCTTTAGACATAGGAACAGCAGTAGTGAATCTTTTCAGTGAGTCAAATCATTTGACTCAGCGCTGAGCTCGAGTCGACTCAAATGAATCATCCCGTGTTTGTTCTAAACCAGACAGGGTTTGTGGTATCTTCTGGATGGGGTGTGTGTGATGAAATCATGCCGTACCGGGTCATAAATAGAACTGCATTGAATTGCATTTTATATATTAAAATATATTTAAACCATTCTTTTGGAGCAAGCAAACGATTCACGATTCACTCCAACTAACAGATTTAGTAGTGATTTGACACATGGACATATTTTTATTAATGGAATAGTGGAATTGTTTATATCTAAATCTAGCACAAAAATAAAAATAAATAAAGGTCTCAAATATACGACTTGGCTTTCTAAATATGAGTCGATTCAAAGAGCCGACTCATTCACAAACGACACTGAAAGACAGTTAACTCATATTAATCTCTCTTTCTGTATATAAAAAAAAAAGCTCTGTGGGAAAAAAAACACACATGGCATTGTTGGAGCTCTCAAAAATAAATAAATAAATAAATAAATAAATAAGCATGCATGTTGTCCTAATGTGATGTTGCACACTGCACTGCAACACGCAAGAATGATGCAACATGACTAATATGTTTAAAATAACAAACATGATGCTGGAATGTAACAAAATGCCAGCAAAACAGGATAAGCGTGATAAAACGCTCAAAGAAAAAAAAACACGCACATTTTTTTTAGAGTTACAGAAAAGAAATGATTTGACCAGGAACAAAAGTAAACAGTAGAAAGAAGAAATATATCAATATTTTCTTTTCTATTATTATCATTATTTTCTCTTCTAAAACGTCTCGTGTCACTAAAATTAATAATATTTGTAGTGCTAAAATTTAACATAAATGCAGTTTTCCTCAAATTAGCTACCTTACTAGCCGTCAATGAATAAAACTGTTCAAATATCAAAGTTAGCTAGCACAATTATATGAATAAATATTTTATTCACAAAATACAGATTTACGTTTAGTTTGTTACTAAACCTGCCGATGTGTTTTAATTAATACCAAAAATGAGCCAGCTCCTAAAATTAGCTAGCTACATGATCAGGATTTGACCGTGTGACCTTACGACTAGTTTCACTTATTAGCTAGAGTCCAGCTTAGCAAAGAAATGAGTCTTTACAAAAACATCTAGCATGATCTAATATTTTAGTGGTGTCAGCTAATAAATAATTTAATGGCTGATGTTATGCTAGCTAGCGACCTAGAGCTGAAGATGAAGGTTAAGATTGCGGACGCTGTGAGGATACAGGAGACGAAGCAGGTCAAATGGTGGAACAAAAACAAGACGATAAATAAAAAATGATAAAAAAAAAAATAATAATAATAGTATAAAAGTAGTGTGACACTGAACCTTTACCTCACCATGTTCTTTTCTCCTTGTTGTTCCTGGAAAAAATTAGCCTAAAAAAAATGAAGATTAAAAAAATTTGTCTTTTCATTACGTTACTGAGAAACATTTCTGTTATACATGATATATATCACGGTATGTAAGTTCAGGTTTTGTTAAAAAATTATAGCAAATCTGTGGTGTCACGCTAAAAGAAAAAAAGGGCCAGATGATGCTTTTACTTAAAGTTTATTAAATATTTAAATATTTTTATTTTGTATTACATTTTGTTTGCTCAAAAAAAAGGTTTGAACAGGAAAAAAAGAATTTTGATAAAAAAAGAAAAAAAAATCTGTAAAAAAAATCTGTAAAAAGTTTGAAAGAACAAAATTCAACATCTGAACAAAAACTGCAAAAAAAAGTTAATATAAAATTAGCTGATTGCTCATTTTTAAATTATTAAAAGAAAATTATATATATATATTTTTTTTTATATATATATTCCAATTATGTAAAAACTTCAGGAAGAACTTTATTATAAAAACATTTAATTACATAACTTTTACACTTTTTTTAAGTAAAGAATTATTCTGATTATGTAAAAAAGTTTTTATTTTCAATTTTTTTTACATAAAATGAGCTGCATGTTTTTTCATTTTTTAATTATTAAATAAAAAATACATTTTGTAATTTAAAAAAAAAGAAAATGATTAGTATTGTGACATAATGTATGACAATATAATACGATATGATACGATATGATCTGATCTCGTCATGGCGCTCAGCACTGCTGTCTGGTCCATCAGGAAAAAGAACAAAACACTGAAAGAAAAAAGAAATTAAAAGAAAACAAAATTACCATAAATATAAATTAAAAATAATTAACATAAAATTAGCTGATTGTTCATGTTTTTCATTATTAAAATAAAAAAATGTATATTTAAAAAAAAAAAAGTCATGATATCGTAGAAAATGATTAGTCCATCAGGAAAAAAATCATAGCACTGAAAGAAAAAAAAAAATTCTAATTACTGCAGAAAAAAATGACCATAAAATTAGCTGATTGCTCATTTTTAAATTATTAAAATACAAATAAAATGTATATATTTTTTAAAAAGTCATGATGTCTCAGAAAATGATTAGTACTGAGATTATCATAATGAATCAGGATATGGATGTGGATTTATGCTACGATATCACCGTGGTCGTACCACCGGCGTGCGCTCAGCTTCCCTCTCCAGCATTATGAATTCCAGGAAGGCAGAATGAAGAAGTGTGTCAATGCGAGTTACCCAGAGGAGCGTCCGGCACCCCTCGGGCCGCCGAGTGTGACCGGTCCGGCCGAGTGAACGACTGAAGCCTCCTGATGGGACCTGAGCTACAAGCTACAAGCGAGCGCGCTGTAGAGCGCGGCCAGCCTGGCATGACCAATCTGCTCGGCTCGGCTCGGCTCGGCCTGGCATGGAAACGGCAGGATGGAGCGGCTTCCTGTCAGCATTCATCATCTCGCTCCCTACTGAGGGGGAAAAAGTTTTTGGGGGCTGTGAAAGAACGAGCTCCTGACAGCATGTCACGGACTCCAGTTACATGGCACCGCGATACGTGTTTATATTTGTAGCTGCTGTTGTTGTTGCTGTTGGGTTGTTTTTTTTTCTCTATCCTCCTGAAAAAATCAGGAGGTACGTCAGGAAACCGGTGTCAGGGATCTCGGACATGCGAGAGAAACACAAGCGAGAGGAGAAAAGACAAAGCGAAGACAGCTGCGTTTCCGCCGTTTAAGACTCCAGATAAAAGCAGCGATGAGGAAGAGTGGGCAAGAAGAACCACCGCTGCAGATTCACCACATAACACGTCACGTAACATTAGATAGCCCTACCCGGAAAGTCTCTCTCTCTCTCTCTCTCTCTCTCTCTTTTTACTTAAGAAAAATATCTGAATGAAAATAAAACAAGTTTGCAGATTTTGCCGCTAAAAGACACGACACCGGACTGGTAAATTACCACAACTCCTAGAATAGCAGGGCTACCGTAAATGCACTAACAAATGTAATGCAATCTAGACATAAAAAGAAGGATAAATTCTTTTAAACAACGGCGTGTGTCTGAAACTGTTTAATCTGAGCAAAAAAAAACTTAGCTAAAGCTAGCTAGCAACACTAGGTCTGATGCTAGTTTTGCTAATTCTGTTTAAAAAAAAAAAAAAAAAACAACCTGAGCCTGACTAACACCATGTTCCTGTAAAGAATTCACGATGATTAGCGGTCACGCTAGTCGCGACAGTTAAAAAAAAATCTAAAAGATTTCCGCCAAACTAGCAGGCGTCTTCATTTAATCTAGCTGTTCATTAATGGATTAGCCATCTACCGTAATTTCTGGGCTAGCAGAGTTCCTGTAACGTAAAGACTCTGTATTAAAATCAGGCCGAAATGTCTATGATCTGATCTGATATGATATGATCAATAATAAAATGAAAGAACGCTTCAGTACTGCTGCATGTTAGTGCTAATTATTCTTGTAAAAAAAAATAGCTAGCTATAGCTAGCTAGGATCAGCGAAAGAAAGCCTAATCAGCGATCTCCTCTTCTGCTTCGGATTCCTGGACGCTGGAAGAAGAAAAAAGTTTTGACATTGTCACATCATACCGACTTGCTAATTCGGCGCGTGTCCCGGAGATTAGCGATATTACCAATTACATATTAGCGATGCGCGACCACGAACTCAGAGAGGTTCTGGAGAATTCCGCGTCCTGTTTGTAGATCTGCAGCCTGCTTACTGTCACTTTTGGAAAAACGACCTGGACGTGATGGCGAGCCGCATGAACGTCAGCTAGCATGGCCGTCGTTGTTAGCTCAGCGTCCTCTGATTGTTTTTGCTAGATCGTTCCATCTAGCTTTGTGCTCGAACACCAGAGCCAGTTTTCTACATTCCATCAGTGGGAACGTGTCGCGCAGCCTGGATTCAAACACACACACACACACACACGTGCGTGTCCACATGGCCCGGGTCAGCGTGTTAAGCTGTTTGTGTTCCACATCCGCCGTGTAAACAGAGCCGCCGCGTTCTAATTGCGCTGATGAATTAACGCTCGCCCGCTCTACAGATTATCGGCGCATCAGCTTAAACTTTGCTCAGCGAGCGTGGCGGCGTGCGATAACGCCCTGACTGTGTGTGCGTGTGTGTGTGTGTGTGCGTGTGTGCGTGTGTGTGTGTGTGTGTGTGTGTGTGTTTGCCGTGGAGAGACTTCCTGAGCCTGGCACAGAGCACCGCGGCCCGTTCAGGTCACGTGATCAGAGCCGTTGTACTTTCTGATGGAAGTGGATTTGGGATGAAGGGTTCCCACAGCTGGATAAGAAGCAATGAAGACGCAGAGCAGATCCCACAGCTGGATAAGGAGCGATGAAGGAGCTGATCGATTGTGGAATGCGGTTTAGACACGTGACCGACGTCAGATGATAAACGTGATCCTGCTGGAGCAGAGGGATGATGAAGGTTTTCTGTACAGGAAGTGACGTCAGACTGAAGTCGCCTGAGTTGGAGCGTAAGCAGGAAGTGGATTCCGAGGGCAGGTTTCAGGAAGTAGGTTTAGTGTCGGGATGAGTTTAGCAGAAGGTGGATTCTGAGGGAAGTGCATGCAGGAAGTAAGTTTGAAGTGGATTTGATTTAGCAGGAAGTGAATGTAAGGGAAGTTGGATTTTCCTGGAAGTGAATTTCTGAGCAGGAAGGAACTCAGACTGGAGTCTTAATTTGGGGAAACCAGATAAACGTTTTTCTTTTCTTTTAGAAAGATAGAACAGTTAACACCTTACCCTGACCTAAGACTCTCTCCAGTGAGTGTGTGTGAGTGTATGAGTGCGTGTGTGAGAGTGCGTGCGTGTGTGTGTGTGTGAGTGTGAGAGAGTGCGTGTGTGTGTGTGAGAGAGTGCGTGCGTGAGTGAGTGTGTGTGTGCGTGAGTGTGTGTGAGAGAGAGTGCGTGTGTGTGTGTGTGAGAGAGAGTGCGTGTGTGAGTGTGTGTGTGTGAGAGAGAGAGAGAGAGTGCGTGTGTGAGTGTGTGTGTGTGTGTGTGTGAGAGAGAGAGAGAGAGTGCGTGTGTGAGTGTGTGTGTGTGTACTGTACTTTATATTTCTCCTGATTTTCTGCAGCACCTGATTTCCTGTAACTGAGGTCTCACTCGGGCGGGGCGATGTGGGGGCGATGTGGGGGCGATGTGGGGCCGCTCCGGAGCCGCTCCTCCTGCTCTTAACCCTTCACTGCCCAGCTGTGGCTCCTGACATTCAAATCCAGCCTCATTATGTCACACCTAACAGCTGTTCCCTTCCTTTTGAATATCACGATGGGGCAATTAAACGTCCGTCTCCTTCACTTCCTGTCACTTCCTAAACACTCAGCGGGGTTAATGAGAGCCTGCTCGGGCCATTTTCTCTCCCTCCTCCTCCTCCAGCCTTCAGCTCCTCGTCCTCGGATCCTGCGGGCCGGGACGCTCCGTATGCTTATGTCATGTCGTTGTATCCCTGAACGCATGGAGAAAGGCCATTACAATATTCATGAGAAGTCTCCTTATTCCTCCTTCTCTCTCACTCTCGTTACACTCGCAGCGCGAATGCCAAAGGTCGCGACCTCTTACTTGTCGGTTTTGGCAGGCCTCGGCTCGGAGAAAAGGGTATCTGCGCTACTACAGGCCTCAGAGAAGAGCAGAAGAAAAAAGGGAAGCTTTTTGCACCCGTTTAAATTTTTAAACCACTGATGTCTAAACCAATTAAAAGCCAGCTGAGCGACCTGCGTTAAATATGCATCAGGGCTCGCAGGAACTTTCTTTAATCAGCGGCATCCAACAAGCATGTTAATGAGGCACTGTGGCTTTAGTGGAAGTAGATTTGGCAGGAAGTGAATTTTAATGAAAGTTAATTTTGCAGGAAGTAGCTTTTCAGGAAGTTAATTGTAAACAAATTGGAATTTAATGGAGGTCATTTTCAGGAAGTGGATTTCAGTGCAAGTGGATTTAGCAGGAAGTGGAGTTTAATGAAAGTGGATTTAACAGGAAGTGGAGTTTAATGAAAGTGGATTTAACAGGAAGTGGAGTTTAAATGAAAGTGGAGTTTAGCAGGAAGTGGAATTTAGCAAAAGTGGAGTTTAGCAGGAAGTGGAGTTTAAATGAAAGTGGATTTAACAGGAAGTGGAGTTTAAATGAAAGTGGATTTAGCAGGAAGTGGAGTTTAATGAAAGTGGATTTGGCAGGAAGTAGAATTTGACAGGAAACAGATTTAACAGGAAGTGGAGTTTGCAGGAAATGAGTGGTAAAGGAACTGGAAGTGGATCTTAATGTAAGTAACTTTTACATGATGGAGTTTAATGGACGTAGATTTTGCGCGTTACTGCTAGTGAATAGTGCAGTTGGTTTTATTGGGGATAGATGCAGCAGGAAGTGGGGTGTGATCGAGGTAAACCTTCAGAAAGGGATTCTGTAGAAGGTAGATGCTGTGATGTTGTGAGGTGCAGTTTGTCTGTCTTGGCCATGAAGAGTTAATAAAAGAGTTCTGAGCGATGAAAGGATCTGACGTAACTTCAGAACTGAGGAAAAGCCGTTAGCAAACGCGATGGCAATGGAACATTCACACAAACTTTATACATAATTAACATTCACACGTGTGAAAGACTGGATTATTTATTTATTTATTTATTTATTTATTTTTTTTTTTTTTTTGCTAGCGCCGGTAGCTGGCGGAGTTGCCGGTGTTTTCCGTGAGCGCTAGCAGCTAATCGAGCTGCAGTTCTTCTCACATTGATTTACTCCAATTAATCCATCATGGCTGAGAAGCGAGTTTTCACTCTCGACTTCGTAAAAGCAGATTCACCTTCTCAAAGACTTCACAATTTGACACCTTGACATTTTTTTCCCCTGCCTGTGATATCTCCGTGCTGGAGAAGCCTAAAGGTTGCTGTCTGTAAGAAAGGCGAGATTAGCCGCGCTCCTCTTGTCAGGTGTGTATGACGAGCCGCGGCGTAGCTGTTGAACCGTGAGATGCTCCGGTGTGACGCGGAACTCTGCAGCGTTCTAGTGGAGATAAAGCTGCTGTATTTCAAGAGCTCTCAGAGATAGACCAGGTTAGCCAGATCGCTACGTGCTAGCGAGCACATGTCTAGCATGCCGCCAGGAGACGTCTTTGTCACAATGCAAATTTGTTTAATATGTTTATTTTTAAAATGATCTCGGCCCACTGGAGACTCAGCAGCGTGGCTAGTTTTCATTAATAACCACGAACGCCTACGCTGACTTTGGAATTCTTTTTTAATTAGCATGCTAGCTATTACTATTACGGTGCATTAGTATCAGAACACGCGATGCATTCGGACAAAAGAAAGGTAATCACTTGCGTTAAAACAAAAACCCTGGGTTGTGCTGGGAGTGGGATTACATCATACCGCTGGAGCGCCGTCTCCGGCTGCACTCTTGACGTATCGCTTCTTTTCTTTTTTAAAGAGCTGATCGGTGATTAAAAATCCCCAAACCTTAAAAACTAAAAATCCAAAAACAGCTCTGGGAACGTTTTTTATTATTATTATTATTATTATTTATAAATGTAATCCAGGAGAAGTCGGAAGCGATCGGCTTCCACGCCAGTTTCTCCAATTCAAATTGGGAGTAAAACAAAACCATCAATTATTTTTTGGGTCTTTTTTTGAATCTTGACTGTTTCCTCAGACCGAGCTGAGATTCCTGAAGCATGTCCATGACTTTGACAATAAAAGTCAGATTTCAGAAAAAGAAAAAAAAAAAACCCTCAGAGGGGAAGGAGAAGAAAAAAAAACCCACGACGAGGTGATGAAACCGAATGCAAATGGAGTAGGCGAGGTGAGGAGAAGGGAAAAGTCGACTCTCTCTGTCTCTCTCTCGCTGTCTTCGTTCAAAACTCGGCGGAAAAACCTGCAGCTCTCGTGACAAGCCGCTGTCACAGAGACAGGAGAGCGCCGGCAAATTAGACGGCCGCGGATCCGGGGAGAGCGAGAGAGGGGGAAAAAGTTGGCGCTAATGCGAATAATTCTCACTTTTCAGACACGGCGACGGTACGGACCGAAGACAAACACCTGACAGACTGCTTGTCAGCGTGTTGGGTAACTAAAGGAGGATAAAATCAACTTGACAGCCACAAACCCTGAGTGCGTGCGCCCACCGTGGACAGACACGCAACATTTTACAGTAAGACAGTCCCGGGCTGACTGACACCCTCCCTAACCTTCCAGGTTACACTAACACACATCAAGGCAACCAATCAAGAAAGAAAGGCAGAAATTTCCGCTCGGCCGTTTTTCGACTGACAACCACTTTAAAAAGACCTGTCAGCCCGACACGGAGCGCTCGTGTGACCTCCGGGGGCCTGGTCCCGTAAAACCCCCCTCCAAAAATAAAAAAAGAGTGTAAATGTACACGGAGTCATTCTCCTGTGAAGCCTCGGCCCTTCGGATGAAAAAAAAAAAAAAGAATGAAATATTCATTTTCAGTAAGAGTTAATATCCGAGAAGTGGAAAGACGAATGTCCACGCCAGCCTGTGTTTCGATTTTTTTTAACCCGCATATATTTCATCCTTGCCTGATCTACTTTTTTTTTTTTTAAGAAATCAATGAATTATTCAAATGGTATTTAAAAAAGATCCGGTGTTTAATCGCAGAGAGAGAGAGAGAGAGAGAGAGAGAGAGAGAGTGATAGGTCAGGAGGGGATGCGCTGGGTCGTGACGGTGTGATGTTCACTCTCTGCTTTGGGTTTGTTATGGAAGATGGCGGGGTTGAGGAGAGCAGCCGAGGCTCAGCGCTGGTCTGGGACCGGCACTTTAGATTTTTATGAGAGGATGGAGAGAAGTGGAAGAGCGTCTGCACCCTGAAAGCTGTGCACTGATGTATAGACGGGCAGTTAGTGTTGTGTCGGATCGGTGTGCTGCTGCGATCACCTGTTGCCCGTTTGTACCTGGAGAAAGTCTCAGAGCTTCAACAATAAACTGGATTTGGTGCTCAATGCTCCTTCAGTCCTCTTCATCATTTCTTAAGCTCCAGCACCTCAGTGTCACTGCGAGGAAGGTGTGGCCTTTTAATGCCTTACACACAATGGAGGAGGCGTGGCTTGTATGGTTGCCACATGACACACTCTTGTCCCTGTCATAGGTGACACAGCCTTTGTGCCTGTCACTGTGAAGGAGGTGTGGCCTTTGTATCTGTCACTGTGAAGGAGGTGTGGCCTTTGTATCTGTCACTGTGAAGGAGGTGTGGCCTTTGTATCTGTCACTGTGAAGGAGGTGTGGCCTTTGTATCTGTCACTGTGAAGGAGGTGTGGCCTTTGTATCTGTCACTGTGAA
>JANCOA010000049.1:2437089-2451602 GCA_024363135.1 Leptodoras oyakawai
CAACTGTTCAAATTCATATCAGGATTATTTTATAATATGAATTATATTAGGAATGAACTCGTTTTGATGCCTTCAGTGAGAATCTACAATGGAAAATAAAGAAAATGCATTGAATGAGATGAGAAGATGTGTCCAAACTTTTGGCCTGGACTGTATATAGGTATATACTCTGTAATGCTAAATGAATATAATTGTGAAATAAATGCATCAGTGACACTAAGCTGAATGAACTCGAAGCCTAGCGTTCATAAAATAATACATAAAGAAAGAAAGAAAGAAATTTGTTTTATTATAGAACTGACTTCTTGTAGTTAATTTTTCAGAGTGAAGGAAGACTTATTTATAGATTAGCATTATTGTTAGTATTGTAATTATTATTAAATTAAGTTCATAATGTCAATATTATAACCATAAACTGCTTTGTGACTACACCTGCAGTAGAAATTAAATAATTCTATTTTTTAATACAACATTGTTATAGTATCATAAAGTATATCACTATCTTATTTAGTGCATCTAGAAAGAAACGTAGCTAGCACATTTTACATTAAAGTTCTCAGAGACGAACTATGACGAGCTTGTGGTGCTAATTTGTGTTACATTACACGCCTCTGCTATATAATGGAGACGGAAGGCCATTATTAAATATGTTAATGTATATGAAGTATGGAGCTCAGGAGTCGTTTCCGCTCGGCTAATTCAATTATCCCTGACCACGTCGCTCTGCATTTACTGGACTGATTAACGCCGGAGTCAGGGATCTCGACATCCACCAATCAGACGCAGCCGTTAAACCTGAAGCTTTCGCTCAGCTCATTCCATTACACTTCATTCCTGCGCGGATTACTCACATGTGCTCTGAATTCGATTTCAGACACGCGAGCCACGTGCGCGAGTATGACGTTCCTCCTGGTGTGTGGTGATTCAATCCGCGTCAATAAAACCGGCACGTCGCAGGATACACACGTGTGAAAAACAACTTACAGGACTTTCACTATCCACAACAATCCTTCAATTTCAAGATCCTGGATTAAAGATCCTGAAATGATGGACCTAGCAAAAGTCAATAAACAAACAAATAAATAAAGATAACTAAATAGATAACTAGATTAATCAAATTTAAAAAATAACATTGTAAAAAAATAAATAAATGATAGATAAATGATAAATGAACACAATGATAAATAAATGAATGCTTACCAAAAAAGCAAATAAACAATAAAAAAATAAATACGTAAATAAATCTTAGACGTAAAAAACTAGCAAAAACAACTGCATAAATAAAAAACAGAATAAACAAACAAATAAATAAATAGATAACTAGATTCATCAACTAATTACTTTTATTACAAAAAGATACATAAAAAATTAATAATCAAACTTTTTAATCAAAATTTAAAAAATAAATATTTTTATTTAAAAATACATTTAAAAAAACTGAGCGAACACACACAATGATAAATAAATAAATGAATATTTACCAAAAAGCAAAAAGAAATAATTATAAATAAATACATATATAAATCTTAGACATAAGCAAATAAATAAATAAATTGATTAATAACTGAGCAAACACACAAAATAAATACAAAAATAAATAAAATGAATACAAAATAAATACATCAATCTTTCACATGAACAAAAACATTAAACCTAGCAAAAATAATTTAAATAAATAAATAAACAAAACAAACAAATAAATCAATAGATAACTACATTAATCAAACAATGAATTACTTTGATTTAAAAATTACATAATAAACAAATAAATACATAAACAAATCTTACACATAAACAAAAACACTAGACCTAACAGAAATAATTTAAATATATATTTTTTAATTAATATATAATTAAATAAATAAACAAAAAAAACAATAACTACATTAATAAACAATTAATTTTTTTTATTACATTCAAATCTTTTTTATAACTCAGTGAGCACACACACAATGATGAATAAATGAACATTTGAAATGAAAAAGCAAAAAGAAATCATTAAAAATAAATACCTAAATAAATCTTATACAAAAACAAAAACACTAAACCTAACAGAAATAAATAAAAAAAATAAAAAAATAGAAAAAGAATTAAATAAATAGAAAAATAAATTAAATAAATAAATATTTTTGCTAATTATCTAACTACAAAAGCAAACAAAAATACAGAACATAAGAAAACTCAAAGTCCAGGTTTAAGAGAATAAAAGCCCAGGGCTCAGTGGTCACATGACGTAATCTTTAACAGGGAATCTTTTTTATTTACTGATCGCTCTACTTTGAGCTTAATCGTCATAATTACATTTGCAGATACTTCTGTCTTTATAAAGTTCATTATTTATTAATGCTAACAGTGCTGTCTAAAGAAAAGATAAAACACGAGCGTGAATATGATACGAACCTCGGAGGGACTTCTGGGGGTTTTTGTACAGCTGTATTACTTCTGTAACCCAAACGCATATGCAGAACCCATCAGTAAGGAACACCGGTGGGGAATTCCTCCAGCTGGGCTTCTTCACTCTGATATTACTGCACAGGGTTTTCTGTCTGTCTGTCTTTCTTTCTGTCTTTCTTTGTCGTGAAGCATAAATCTGGCTCTGTAAATGATTTCCCAGATCCCACAAACCCCACTCACGCTGAACACCGAGACACCCGGGCCATCCTTACTGACCCTTTATTTCCATCTGAAGGTTCTGTAGAACTCAAATTTTGGTTTATTTATTAAAAGAACATCACATAAGACCTCACCAAGCAGAACAACACTGCCAATGTTTTTAAAAAACGGCCTCCAGCACCAAAGCTAAAACTTTCCTCGGTTTGTTTCTAGGTTCGTTTAGCTGATTAGCTAGCTAGACCATTTACACCGTCTGAACTAGCATTGCGACTTGCGCATTGCTAGCTCTATTAAGAACTTAGCATTCGTTTAAATTTTCAGCTAGCATCAACAGTCGACGTTGACTGAAAATCACCTTGCGCATCACATAATCAGACACAAAGCTAGCTAGGAACTAGCACCAACGCGTTATAACCTTTTTCAAAGCTAGGGTTTGTTTAATATTTAAATATACTGTATATATCCTGATATTAGCCTTTCTACTGCTATTCTATTAGCTAAAAAAAACAAACAAACAGGCTAGTATATTATATAGTATATAGATTGTTCTGTGAGGTTGAACAGATAACTTTGGCTAACTAGCTAGATAGGTTTGTCAGCTCCGTGGCAAATAATAATTTGGAATTTGTATCTTTCACGTTGTTACAGTTACAGCTAGTCAAATGCTAATGTCAGTTTATAAGTCACAACTGCTTGTTATAATCATTATGGCTAAGTCTAGTCATCCCGCTAAAAGAAGCTAAAAAGAGCTCATTGCTAATGCTAGCTAGACGCGATTTTCATGAATGTCATATTCAAAAATGTATTATTTTCAGCATTCGAAAGACAACACATAATCCCTACGGTTTATTTACCATACTTCTAGCGTGCTAGCTAACAGCATGGCAGTTGTATTCGGTCAGTTCATAGCTCTGCTGATTCTACGGCGTATTTATTCACTGGCTAAATGAGATCCCTGATCCACGCGTTGTCCACCCCGGCACTGCATGCTGATATTTATACATTTCTATTAGCGAAAGGAATAGCGCTGCATGTATTCATTTCCCCTTCAGCCTGTAATGCGCTACATGACCTCAGGCTCATCGTGGAAATGAAAAAATGGCTCATGTTTAAACAAACGCAGTGAGGAAATGGTCGCGTACGTAAATTTCGGCAGAGGCCACATTCAACGCGGCTCACCTCTGCGCTTGGAAACTAGCAGAGGCTGAGAGATGCTTGTTTAAGCGAGATGAGATTTAGACTGCGGTAATGACATTACTGCGTTGGATATTCCTCACTGTGCCCTTTATTTTCATACCTCATAAGCATCCTTTCTCAGGTTAATATGTCTGTGTGGGAGAGGAGTGTGTGTGTGTGTGTGTGTGTGTGTGTGTGTGTGTGTGTGTGTGTGTAATAGAATCTGTCTCTGGGAGTCTTTGCTTCAAAGAGAGAGCAGCTTGTCAGCTAGCAAACCTAAGCTCACGTTTTAGGATTTCAGATGATTTAGTTATATCCCTAAATGTTCATAATCTTTGATGCTAGTTAGCAAACTTAGGTGAGCTAACATCACTTGGTTTCTGAGAGGATTTTAATGCTAGCTAGCAAAATAATGTGAGCTAATTTAACATGTTTTCTGAGAGGATTTTAATGCTAATCATTGAACTAACTTGAGCTACTTCAGAGATTTTCTGAGAGGATTTTTAATGCTAGTTAGCAAAATAACCTGAGGTAACGTCACAGGTTTTCTGAGGATATTTACCACTAGTTAGAAAAGTAACATGTTCCAACTTCACATGTTTTCTGAGAGGATTTTTAAACTAGTTATCAAAATAACCTGAGCTTACCATAAGTTTTTTTAATGGATTTAAAGGATTTTTAATGCTAGTTAAATGCTAGTTAATGCAAACTAGCATGAGATAACCTCAGGTTTTCTGAGAGGATTTTTAATGCTAGTCAGTGAATTAAGATGAACTAACTTCACAGGTTTTCTGAGAGGATGTAAACGCTAGTTAGCAAAATCACCTGAGGTAACTTCACAGGTTTTCTGAGAGGATTTTTAATGCTAGTCAGTGAATTAACATTAGCTAAGTTCACAGGATTTCTGAGAGTATATTTTTAATGCTAGTCAGTGAATTAAGATGAACTATCTTCACAGGTTTTCTAAGAGGATGTAAAAGCTAGTTTGCAAACAAACATGAGCTAACATCACAGATTTTCTAAGAGGATTTTTAATGCTAGTTAGCAAAATCACCTGAGGTAACTTCACATGTTTTCTGAGATGATTTTTAATGCTAGTCAGTGAATTATCATTAGCTAAATTCACAGGATTTCTCAGAGGACTTTTAATGCTAGTTTGTAAACTAACATGAGTAAACCGCAGGTTTTCTGAGAGGATGTAAAAGCTAGGTAACCTTATTTCACAGTTTTTTCGAAGAGTATTTTTAATGCTAGTCAGTGAATAAACATGAGCTAACTTCACAGATTTTCTGAGAGGATGTAAACGCTAGTTAGCAAAATCACCTGAGGTAACTTCACATGTTTTCTGAGAGGATTTTTAATGCTAGTCAGTGAATTATCATTAGCTAGGTTCACAGGATTTCTGAGAGTATTTTTAATGCTAGTTTGCAAACTAGCGTGAGCTAACCGCAGGTTTTCTGAGAGGATGTAAAAGCTAGATGACCTTATTTCACAGTTTTTTCAAAGAGTATTTTTAATGCTAGTCAGTGAATTAACATGAGCTAACTTCACAGGTTTTCTGAGAGGATGTAAACGCTATGATGTAAATGCTAGTTTGCAAAATAACCTGAGCTAACTTCACAGGTTTTCTGAGAGGATTTTAATGCTAGTTTGCAAACTAACATGAGCTAAACGCAGGTCTTCTGAGAGGATCTTAATGCTAGGTGAGCTAATTTCACAGAGACAGTGAACTAGTGTGTTAGCATAACAGTAAAAATGAGATTGCTAACCTGAGGAGTTTAATACTAGTCTGTAAGGTAGAAAGGTGATTTTTATGACTTCATATATTCACATAATCAAAGTTTACATGAGCTGACAGCATTTAGAAAATGATTTTTTACACCATGCTAATATATTTTCATACCTGCTGCTAACGCTTATAGACTAACACTAGATCATCCTCGCCCGTCCTGTCCGTGCTGAGACGTCCTGAAATCTAACCAGTGAATTTATTTTCTTCATTTTTTAATGCATTTTTGGTGACATTCCTTGTGAAATGGAGTTACACTCCTGACTTACTTATTTTTTTATTCTGCATATAAATTACATTATGGAGGATTGTGGAAATGCGATCTGTCCATCACGGGTCGAGTTATATGGGTCCAGTGCAGCTGTATATCTATCTGCATACGGCACACTTTCAGATCTGATATACGAAACCTCTGATGGAAAAACCAGAGAAGAAGTGAGAGACGCTGGCTCGGAGTGGAACGAGAAACAAAAAGGCCACAGCTGCAGTACATACGTGAATATACAATATAAAATAAAATATAAACTGTAACATAACGACAGAAAAATAGAAAGATATTGAAAATAAAGCTGAAAATAAATTAGAACATAAATGTAAAATAAAATATAATTTTAAAGCTAAAAATATAATATTTCGATTAAAAATATTTAAAAGTTTAAAATAAAATATGATATAAAATATGAAAGCTTAAAAAATAAAACATAAAACATAACAGACATAAAAATAGAAAGATATCAAAAAGTTGAAAACATTCAAATAAAAATACAATACAATTTTAGAGTTAAAGAAAGATATAAAAAAAATTAAATACATTTGAGTATGAAAATAAAAATGAAAATTGTTAATGTCAAATAAAATATAGAATATATAAAAAAATATAATATTTAGATTAAAGATAAAGATATACAAAAGTTTAAAATAAAATATGACAAAATATGAAAGCTTAAAATATAAAATAATAAAACAAAATATAACAGTTAAAAGTTATAAAAGTTGAAAATAAATTGGAATATAAACAAAAAAAACATTCAAATAAAAATACAATACAATTTTATTGTTAAATGTATAATACTAATAATAAGAAAGATATAAAAAAATATCTAAAAAATATAATACTTAGATTAAAAATATATAAAAGTTTAAAATAAAATATGACAAAATATGAAAGCTTAAAAAGAATATAAGCTTTATCAAAGACGGAAAAATAGAAAAATATTGAAAAGCTATATAATTATTTTTTAATTGGAATAAAAAAATAAATAAAATAAATTGGAATATAAATGAAAATAATTGAAAATAAAAATAAAATACATAGATTAAAGATAAAGATATTCAGTATATAAAAGTTTAAAAATGAAATAGGTTATAAAACATGAAAGCTAACAGAATATAAAATATAATATAATGACAGAAAAAATATTTAAAAAAATGAATAAAATATTATGGCTAAGATATATATATATATATATATGCTTAAAAAAACAGAACAAATATTCTCTTTGTTCTTTACACACACAAAAAAAAACTGCACAAAATCACTAATTAACATCTAATTGCGTCGTTTCGTTGCCTGCCAGCGAGCCCTTGTGGTTAACTGTGACAGATGCTATTAATCTACACTGATGGCTAACAGCACTTTACTGGACCTCCTCCCTCGAAGAACATCAGTCATGAGGTGAACATCAGTCTCCCTCTCCCTCCCTCCCTCCCTCTCTCTCTCTCTCTCTCTCTCTCTCCCTCTCTCTCGTCTCACTTAAGCCGTGGCTCTTAACCATCCTTTATTCCTTCTGAAACCCCATCATTGAACAGATGTCACATTTCTGCACATCTTGAACAGGAAGGACGCGTGACATGGAATGAATCTGATGCCATTCCTCAATTATTTGCCCTGTTCCTTGTTTATTGAGAGAAAGAAAACAGGAATTTGGCTCTATTCATAGCTCAGGCAGAGAAACATGGGGGATTTAATGGAAACAGCGCTGTTTGGCTGAAGAGCGAGGCATCATTGTGTTTGGCAAGGCCGAGCCACAAAAAAAAAAAGAGAGCCTATTCAAGCTGGAGATGTGCGCCGGCCCCAAATTAAAGGAAAACATCGCCGACTCACATGGCGCTTTACCTCGCTCTGATTCAATCAGAGAAATGTTCATTAAAAACGCTCTTGTGGATGCGGCAGGCATTGAACGCTTTCATGTGTTGACGATGCCGATCTCAGGACCGTGTCCTGTATTAATGCTCAGTACTTTAAGAAGGATCTTTTTTTAACCCTTTCATGCACTGATGTAGTGCAGATTCAAGGCTGAATGTTATATTACCTGACATGTACATTCATTTAACACCAGACATCGCTTCTCAGTGCGGTGCAGGTTTTAGTTTTAGTTCACTAAACTGTTTTATAACTGGTCTTTAGTCTAAAAGTCAGATTATGACATCATACCACACCAGTCCATGTGAGACTTGGTGTAGTTGTAGCTCTGCATGTTAGATACAGAGTATAAGGTTCGTGTCTCTGGGTGCGTCTCGCCCTTCATGCTGGCGACCCCTTGAATTGGGGTAGAATTGGGGTAGGATCAAAGCACTGACTGTTTGGGTGATAACTGCCTAAAATGATTCCCCTTGTATGACAAGTTGTCCTCCAGGAGGTGAATGACATCACCGAGATCGTTACCATTCATTTGTGTACGACCAGCACCACCTAGAGAATCTAGCACTCGATTCACTCGCCAATATCATGGGATATAAAGACTCAAACATCAAAATCTGCATCTATCTATCTATCTATCTATCTATCTATCTATCTATCTATCTATCTATCTGTCTGTCTGTCTGTCTGTCTGTCTGTCTGTCTATCTATCCATCATCTATCTGTCTGTCTGTCTGTCCATATATCTCTCCATCCATCCATCCATCTATCTATTTATCTATCTATCCACCCATCTATCTATCTATCTATCTATCTATCCATCCATCCATCTCTCAATCCATCTATCCATCCATCCATCCATCTATCTATCTATCCATCCATCTCTCCATCTATCTATCTATCGATCGATCGGTCTGTCTGTTTGTCTGTCCGTTCATCTATCTATCTATCTATCTATCTATCTATCTATCTATCTATCTATCTATCTATCTGTATATCTATCTGTATATCTATCCATCCATCCATCTATCTATCCATCACTCCTTTTATCTATCTATCTCTCCACCCATCCATCCCTCTATCTATCTATCTATCTATCTATCTATCTATCTATCTATCTATCTATCGGTCTGTCTGTCTGTCTGTCTGTCTGTCCCATCTATCTATCTATCCACCCATCCATCTCTCTCCATCCATCCATTTATCCATCCATCCCTCTATCCATCTATCTGTCTGTCAGTTTATTTTAATTAGTTTAGTCCTGGGGCTGAGTGATTCTGAATCAGTTTCTAATCGTTCCGGCTCGTTGTTAGAGGAACTGTAGGGTTTATATTAAACTCCTTTATCTAATCCATCATCTTTTCGTTGGAGAACCAGGATGTTAAGAGTCGTCTCATGACTTCATCTCTCCTCCTGCTGATGTGAGATGGAGGGAATGAAATGGCCTCAGCACCTTTTCTACCTTTTAAATCTTTTTCCCCCTAAATATTTGTTTACTCCTCAGTTTTAATCTTTGAGCAGATTCTAAACATCTGTCTCTCTGCTTTCTCTTCCACGGATCAGTTCGAGTCTCGACCTGCAGGGGCCCTCGATGTGCTTCGGAAAACGCCGGAAAAGCCACATCTCAGCACATTTTTATGCTGAACGCTGGAATGTGAGAGATTGTTTTTTTCCTAAAACGCATCACTGAATCTCGCCATCAGCCCAAATTGTCCCGCGCCGAGCCGAGAGACGAGCGAACACACCGCCAGAGGACGTCCCTCATGCAGACCGGGCGCTTTTCTCTTCCACTTCTATTCTCAGGAACATTAGGTAAATAAATGAGGTAGATGAATTAAAAACTTTTCTCCTGTAAAGCACATTTTTAAACACAGCACATTTAAACTTTTTTCTGTTTGTTTGTTTATTGCTGTTTACTTTCTATTATTCTGGGGTTTTTTTTTTTTCAAAGATGTTTTTGTGAATTGAAGGGAAATTACTGATTGTAGTTTTATTGTTAGGATGTTAGACTTAAATAAATGTAAATTAAAAATAACATTTTAGTGAAATGAAAGTATTGAACTATAACTATATACAGTATACTATATATATATATTTACTCATCATTGTGGAAAAAAATCATCTGTAAAATAAAAAAAAGTTAAAAAAAAATCAAATAAGATTTATATGAAATTTTACAGTAAAAAAATCACATTAAATCACAATAACTGCCAGTAATTTACTGTAAATGTAGATTTTTTTTTTTTTTTTAGAAAAAATCATAATCATAAATGTTAATAACATTTGAGGAGTTTTTCAATCTAAACAGCAATTTTTTTTATTGTTTTAGATTTTTTATTTTTATTTTTTTTCCATCTTGCCTGAGGGAGCACAAACTTTTGCACGTGACTGTAACACGTTTGTAAAGTGATGCTTTAAGGGGATCGATGGCAGGGATTTTGTTCCCAAAGGGTTCTCCTCCTTCCGAACAAACGCCCAAATCCGTAATTCGCGTTCTCGGCCAGTAGCCACGCTCCCTCGCTCCGGCGGCACGGCTGACACTTCCGTTATTGGATTTTGAACGGAACAAATGAAGTTGATGGGAATGAGATCACTCTGGTTAGGATTGATTGGTTCTCCTGGTGCCAAGCCAAAAGCGCTTGTTGTTATTTATTCCACTGCTTCCTGTATTCACCTGACTGCAGATCGACGGCCCGAGGGACCCGTTTCACTCGCGTTACATCATCTCCGCCGTGCTAACTCAGACTTCTGCTAGCATTATGTCATCCCAGGGTTCTGCGTCAGCTCTGAGATAACTGGAAATGATAGTCGCAGGGAAGAGCTCACTTTGGAAAGCGAGTTCCTCTGGGATTCTGATTTTATCCTCTGAACCTTTCTGGGTTCATCTCATTCCTCCTGAGACTCAGCATGGTTTCTCCATGGTTTCTTCTGAAAGCGTAAACGTTCGAGGTTAAATCCAAGGTTCTGCGTTCCACCCCAGTGTGAGAACCCTTTAAGATTCTTTGTAGAACCCTACAAAATATGAATCTCTCTGAGAACCCTTAATTCTCCATTTTTTTCTATGAGTTCAAAGAGGATGTGCGTGTTTTGTTCTATGAAGTTTCACACAATGAAGAACATCCGGGTAACTGAAGAACCCTTCTAGGTTCTAAAGCTGTATTTTACTCTACATTCCATTTTAGTTTAACGTGAGAGCATCTTGTGTGAACGTGAAACCATTTGGTTTGTAGAATCATTTCTTTGAAAAGAAGATCTCGAAAGAACACATAAAGGAACCTTTTTCCTAAAATAGTACCAAGTAACAAGACAACATTAAACGCATCATTGGTTCTTGGTATTCAGAAGAAAATAATATTTATCTAAATAATCTCAGTAGTTGAGAAATTCTTGGGTTCTTCAAGAGTTCTTTATTCTGAAAGGTTTTAGATTCCCTAAAAGTTATTATCTCTTTTTATTTCTCTCCAATGATGTCCATCATGGTTCTTCAGTGGTTCCATTGTGAGATCTTTGGATAATTAAGTATTCTTAGTTTCAAAGAACCGGTTCTGCATGGCCTCACCTTCCCACAAGATGCACTCAAAGTCTAAAGACTTGGTAAATAAGGTTCTTCGATGGTTCTTTAAGGGTTTGTTGGATAATTAAAGGTTTATAGTTTTCCTAAAAGGGAAACTTCTACTTGGATCCCTTTCTGACATGGTTCTGCATAATGGATCTCTCCAAGTCAGACAGATAAATGGTTCTTTCAAGGTTCTAAGAGCATGCACATTTGGAAAAGTGGGTTCCTTCAAGGGTTCATTGCATAAGTAAGGTTTCTCAGCCCCAGCCTCAGGTTCTACTTTGAACTGTTTCTGATAGTGAATCATCATATTGAAGTGCTCTACAAAGAACTTTATGGGTTAAAACAATGAAAGCACTTTTTAAGGTTTTTGGAATTTTCTAAGCATTTACAATCTTCAGGGCTCTTTGAGGATTCAAGGTTATTATTATTATTCAAGGATAATTAAGGGTTCTCACTTTCCAAAGAGGGTTATATGTAGATGGAACTCTTTCTGATACAGGGTCTTATAAAGAACCTATGAGGGTTCCTCAAAGAAACAACCAAAGAAGCCTTTTCTAAGAGTGTACACTCTTCAGGGTCATCTTTAAGGGTTCCCTGGACATTTAATTCTTAGTTTCCTAAATATAGTAGGTTCCACTGACAACACATTCTGATCAGGAGAAGTTGCATTCTATGATTCTACACGGGCAGGGTGGCTCAATGGTGAAGGTGTTGGGTTACTGAACAGAAGCTTGGAGGTTCAAGCCCCAGCACCACTAAGCTGCCACTGTTGGGCCCCTGAGCAAGGCCCTTAACCCTCAACTGCTCAGACTGCTGTATAAATGAGATAAAATGTAAGTCACTCTGGATAAGAGTGTCTGCCAAATGCCAGAAATGCAAATGTACATACGGGTTCCCTAGTAAGCCAAACAAAGTTCCAGTAAGGGTTCTAAACTTTGTAAAATAAATAAAGGTGGTTACAATAATTTGTCTATTTTTAGCCCTCATTTTGAAAAAACAAGATCCTGCATTTTAACGTCGCCCCCTAATGGCCTGGAGTAATTAATTAAACAATTAATACAAATAAAAAAGGGGAAAAAAGTCACTTAATGATGCATCAGAAAAAATCTCAAGTATAAATAAAAAGTTGTGTCTAAGAATAATAATAATAAATAATAATAAATAAATTATAATAAATATAATAAAATATGATTTAATAAAATTATAATAAATAATAAAAACAACAATAAATTATTTGGAAAAGTCTGTTAAATTGTATTATAATAAATAAAAATTAAATAAATACATTTTAGAAAATAAAGAAATAAAATAAAAATATATATTTAAAAAAAAACTAAATAAATAAATTGCATAAAAAACAAAATATTTTTTTAAAAATGGAAAATATATTTTATAAAAAAAATTACGTGTAGGAATAAATTAGTATTGTGTAGAAAAAAATAATAAATTGTGAAATCACAAAGATGAATGAATGAAAGAAATGAAAAAAGAATGCAAAGCATGTACAAAATTAAAATTGTTTCACGATTCATTAATTTATGACTCCTGTGAGTTGTGTATAACTCACCCCTTCAGCATTTCCCGAACAGGAGTTTGAGAACATTGTCTGTCATTCCCACACACACGCAGAAACATCGTAAGGCTCCAGAGCTAACGTTCGTCAGAAGCAGAGATTTATGGCAGGGAAGTGAAGGATTTCCTCTGGGATGAATCCCATTATCCAGCGCCGCACACACCAAGACTTGTTTATTCTTCTTCAGCTCAAGTTACCTCCTCGCTCTCTCTCATCATTCTGCATTTACAGGATAACAAAATCTTCTGGCCTGAAATCGTATCGCTCCCGTCTCAGGCTCAAATCCCGAGGAACCGGATTCTAGCTAGCCAATTTGTCCGACAGGTCAAAGGTAGCGATTTTCTGCGCTCCAGTAGCAGGAAACTCGGTGACTGAGCCTCACAGTGAGATCCCACTGGTCCACGTTTGTGTTCTGAGGTAAAGAACGCTGACAGAGCTGCGGTCTGCCATTGCAAATAATCCTACCAAGGGAATGCGCCTTCATAACTTTGCTAGCTAACTCTTGACCTAGCTAGCTTCAACCAAAAGACAAGACCTGAGGGTAATGACTTCATGCATCTACTGTTAAAGGGAAGAAGTAGTAGTTTGGAGCCAAAAATGTATTATGTTGGAGTCTGACTTTATATAAACAACAGAACTAAAGTTACGAGTGCTAGCCTTGCTTGTACGATCATGGGCTCATGACGGCATCCAGAAAAACACTGGGATCATTTCTTAACCATTCACTGAACTAAACAATTAATAATTCTACGGAACTGTACACTTTGACAGGAAACAAGTTGACAAGTTCGTAGATTCACTGAACAAGACAGGAGCGAATCTTAGTTATGACTAAATGATTCACTGATTCAAATACTGATTCACTGAACAAGACAGGAGCGAATCTTAGTTATGACTAAATGAGTCACTGATTCAAATACACACCCTTTGATTAAGGGAGAATCGAATCTCATTAACATTATTTGGTCATGATGTTACTATAGAAATGATAGAAGGAATGCATTAATATAAAGCCGTGATTTGCAGCTGTGTAGCGCTGGATGAAGGATAAATTACAATCCTGCTCCTCGATATTCTTGTGCTTAATATCAGGATGTCAAGTTCCTAATATTGTCCTAATGAGGTGATATAATGAACCACAGGCTCATGAAGGTTTAATTTATGCGACCTTTGGTTTTACTTCACAGCAGAAGAGATTAGATGGAGAGGCCAACATTAAGATTAATAAAGAGCATGGGATTTATTTCCGACATTACAGACAGACGCTGGGTGATAATGAACACCTCATTACGTCCAGCACAGTGACCACGCCGTAAAAGCCGAAACGTCAGTCCCTTATTAAGCTAAGAAATGAAATTAGTTTTAGATAGCGGATTTAAAAAAGATAATGATCAACACCTTGATGTGCTTAAAATCACAAGATCAGTATGTTTGATCTTCTTGCATTATTCATTTTTCCTGCATCTCTTTAAAAAAAAAAAAGAAGAAGAAGAAGAAGAAGTGACAGCGCTAAGTAAGCAAGTATTAAGTAAGCAAGTTTTTCAGTTATGATCAAATGATTCACTGATTCAAATACTGATTCACTGAACAAGACAGGAGTGAATCTTAGTTATGACAGAATGATTCACTGATTCAAATACTGATTCACTGAACAAGACAGGAG
>JANCOA010000049.1:2455453-2469547 GCA_024363135.1 Leptodoras oyakawai
AGGGTTCTGAGCTCTAGGGTTCTAAGTTTCAGAGATTTGAGTTTCAGGGTTCTGAGCTCTAGGGTTCTAAGTTTCAGGGTCCTGATTCAGAGTTTTCAGCTTCAGGGCTCTGAGCTCCAGGGTTTTTGCACACATCTGGAAAACTTGAAAAAAAGAAAAAGGAAAAAGACATCAAAATAAATAAATCACTTGTAAACATAAAAGAAAAGAAATGAATCAAAAGTAAAATAAAAAATCACAAGTGAGAAACGAGTCACGTAAATGACACGTGATGAAAAAAGACACGTGATGAAAACAGACACGTGATGAAAACGGACACGTGATGAAAAAAGACACGTGATGAAAAAAGACAGGTGATGAAAACGGACACGTGATGAAAAAAGACACGTGATGAAAAAAGACACGTGATGAAAAAAGACACGTGATGAAAACAGACACGTGAGAAAAAAGACACGTGATGAAAACAGACACGTGATGAAAACAGACACGTGATGAAAACAGACACGTGATGAAAAAAGTACAAGGTACACAGATATGAGAAAATGAGTGATGTACATGATGTTTCTTTTGAAGGTTTTGTAATACCCGTTATGTCGACACCTGAAGACGTCCGTTCGTTTGAACTGCAGCTTTGCACTTTTTATTTGCATGCCTTCCTCCTGCCGCGGTGTGTATCAGCTCAGTGGAGACTCAGAGACCATTCCCATTAACGTTCTCTCAAACCCTAACTGGGAATGCGGCGTTCCGGACGTCTCCGGCTTCCGACGCCGACGCGACTTGTTGTCCATCGCTTGGTGAAAATCAACTTTTTGCTCATTCTTATAAAAGAACTCATTTTCTCACGGCACTCGCCAGTCGAGTGTGATGGTGATGGGTGATTTACTGTACACACACACACACACACACACACACACACACACACTGCCTCGTTAAATAATCAGCCTGGACCGTTAATTGAGAACAACAATAAGCATGTTCTGAAGGTCAGGTTTGAGTGAGAGTGTTGTTCACGACTCTCGCTGAGTTACTGAGACCATAACGGACTTGATTAATGAATTTGTTATGAATATTCATAATTGTAATTACAATGACAAATTAGTTAGGTGCATATATAATTAACGGGAGTGAATAAATCAATGAGAAAAACCTGCGATTGTTATTTTGGACGAAGGAATTTTCAGAGGAAATTGAGGTAATTGGTGGTAAAGAATGAAATGGAAATTTTCTGGAAATGTTCCAGAGCTGTTTTAATATAAAGAATAAAGAATGTTCAGTGGAGGACAGTTCCCTCAAAACACCAACTCCCAGGAGTCCAAAAGCTTGAAGGTACCACACGAGACGGCTTATTAGTAACGTTTTAATATCAGTACCTTCATCAACAGTGAGGTTCCCTAAAGTTGGATTTTTCTGAGTTTCAGAGTTCTGAGTTCCAGGGTTCTGAGCTTCAGGGTTCTGAGTTCCAGGGTTCTGAGCTTCAGGGTTCTATGATTCAGGGTTTTGATTTCCAGGCATCTGAGTTCCAGGGATCTATGCTTCAGAGTTCTATGCTTCAGGGTCCTGAGTTCCAGGTTTCTATGCTTCAGGGTTCTGAACTCCAGGGTTCTATGCTTCAGGGTTCTGAGCTCCAGGGTTCCATGCTTCATCGTTTGATTTGCACGGTTCTAAGCTCCATGGATTTATTCTTCAGGGTTCTGAGCCCCTGAACCACTGGACCAATGAACATCCAGCATCCCAAACAACAAAACGCTGATCAGGTCCCTGCACATCCAGATGTGAGATCCTACTTCATTTCCAGAAGAAGAACTGGATTCAGAGTGGTGGAAAATCCGATTAGGATCAGGTACCATTTCTAACCTAGTCGACCAATCAGCATTGTGGGAACCCACATCTTATACTTTCTGTATCCACGAGTACACGGGGGTCCGCCAGGGTCCACCTGACATAACTTTCATCACAGTCTAATAGGTAGAACTTCAACATGTAAAAGCCTTTTAGGATCCTTAATCATCCAAGAGAACCTTAAAGAACCCTGGAAGAATCCATCATTACAAAACTAGATGATGAGTGGTGGTCTTATAGAAGATCTTATAAGCCATAACTGGCTCTCTGATTGTCCCTTGCAGAGCATTTCAAGAACCCCTGGGTGCATGTTCCCAGACAAGCTGTGGGTGCTCTTTTGTTGTCCCTCTTGGCGAAGAATCCTACATGGAAGCCTTTCTCTTTCAGAACATTTCCTTTTGTGGAAACCTTAAACATCCATTGAACTCTAACCAACCATTGACTCAGCCATGTAATGCACACACACTTATAAAACAGGTTCCAGAGCTCTTTAAGGGTTCTTAGCTTTTCTTGGCCATTTCACTCAGAAGCAGGACAAGGAGACAAGACTAGAAGGAGAACTTCCCCTCCTCGTCACACACTCGGTTTTCTCACCCACAACACATCTTCCACAGTAAATGAAAGGAACATTTCTTGTCCCTTTGCTGTCAATTATGGAAGCGCTGCAGAAAAATCGGCGCTCTCAGCAGTTTACGTGGCGGGCGGAACCTTCAGCGCCGTCTTAATCAGCTGTGAAAAATAAAAATATGACACGACCGGATCTGAAGGAGCTTCAGACGTCCAGGTTTGTTTCCCTCCAGCTATTAGAAACACAGCGTCTGGAAACTGGAACTCAAACAAGAAACCAAAGCCTGCTGATGAATTCTGGATTCTGATTGGTCAGAAGCAAATCACAGCATTGAGGTTAACGGGCTCGTTCTAAAACGCTACGGTTTCTATAGTAACATCCGACATGCAGGGACTTTGGCAGCTGTTCGAATCCATCCATCCATCCATCCATCCATCTTCTGCGGGGCCAGGTCATGGGGGCAGCAGTCTAAGCAGAGATACCCAGACTTCCCTCTCCCCGACACCTCAGCCAGCTCCCCGGGAGGAATCCCGAGGTGTTCCCAGGCCAGCCGAGAGACATAGTCCCTCCAGCGTGTCCTGTGTCTTCCCCGAGGTCTCCTCCCAGTGGGACATGCCTGGAACACCTTCCCCGGGAGGCGTCCAGGGGGCATCCGAAAGAGGTGTCCTAGCCACCTCAACTGGTTCCTCTCAATGTGGAGGCGCGTGGAGTGTGGAGCTCGCGCTGGTCCTGCGCTTGGCTTTGTCTCTCGGTGTAATAATTGTGATATAATGGATGTCAACATCATGTTTGTTTTGATTTCCGTGATGAATGTGATGTTCATTGTGGGACGCGGTGTTTATCTACAAACCAATCGTTCATTTTGAAAACGTGACACGTATCCAAACATCACGTGCCCGACCTTAATCATGTTAGTAAAAATGTAATCAATTTTAATATCCACATTTTTTTTTTTGCTGAGGAAAATCCAGAGTGAGTGATGACTAATTTGTACAACACCTGACAAGGTGAATTAAGACAAGGGCTTTTGTGTGATGCATGAGCCTCTCGCAGGTGTAATTAACCTTCCAGCTGCACTAATTAATTCGATTTCAACAAGGTCAAGCTCTTTAATTTGAACAATTAAGCTCCTTCTTGGTTTGCGAGAGTAACTTAGTTAGCATGTTGTTTCAATAATCCAGAAATGAGCGTAAGTAAGGGGGCAGCACGGCTGGCACTCGGAGAGTCCTGTCTTCATCCATCTGCCTGAGGGAGTCGAGGCAAAAGGACGACATTGCAAAGCGTGTGATGCTGGCATGGATGCTGTTGGGTTTGATGGTATCTGAAGTGTCTCAGGACTGCTACACCATCAGGGTAATGAAGCAGTTGGACCCAACAGTTGGGCAAAAGCGGTGCTAATAACTACATAGCATCTACAACAGCACCCCCTTCAAGACCTCACCCATTCCTGTCTAACAGCGCGTAGCACGCCAAATGTGAATGCCAACTGTTTCTCGGGCTGCGTCCCAATTTGGCACCCGTACAACTCCGAAACGTGACTTAAAGCCTCCATTGTGGAATCGTTAGTGCTGTTTTTGCGCCTTCGGACCTGCCGTGTTTTTATTTTGCGCTCATTTCATCTCGGAATGCCCTCGGGTTAAAAGAATGCCCCTGCTTTTCTATGCAATCATCTGTCAAGGCTACAGAAAAAGCGTCGACTATGAAAGAATTCCAAGAATACAGCATTCACTCCTCTTTCAGACCTAAGCAGCACACAACATGACCCAAAGGTAACGGGCTGGTATCATGGCCAAGGGCACGCGCACGTCCTTCTTCACATTCAGGCCGTAATGTTGCCTTTCATGCTGAGATTTATCATACGATATTCCATCTCAGGACAACACGGGCTGTAAAGCACTTCTTTTATGAACCTGGCATAAATAAACCTGCGAAGTTGCTTGGTATTCAGCACATAAAATACACTGAGGGGATGAGGAGAGAGAGAGAGAGAGAGAGAGAGAGAGAGAGAGAGAGAAGAAGACGACAAGTCCTGGTCACAATTTACAACAGATGGTTATTTATATATTTCCATTTTATTAGAAGAAGTGCAGTAAGATGAATGAGACCCTGCAGATCTGTGGGTTAATTAGCTCATTACATATTCATTTTATATCTTTCTCGGCAGAGAGAGAGAGAGAGAGAGAGATGCCACCACTAACACCCCTCCCCACACGTACCTTATTAAACACTACTTTAACAAAACTGGGAAGATGGATTCGCACGTCCGGCTCCTATAAGATAAGAGGAAGAGTCCCGCAAGACTAATGCACAGATCTGAGCAAGAAACAATGCCTTATCTAATTAGCAGGATGCTTAGGTAGCACATGCATAAAGAGATTAATGAAATGCACGGAACCGGTTGTTTAAAACCAAACACGATTGTGAGAGAGGCATGTTCATCAGCGAGGACTAACGAACTGCCTGAGACGCAAATAAAATGCATGAATATTAAAGGCCACTGCTGCTAACAAGGCAGAGAGGGAGCAGGAACCCGATTACGGCTGAACTCATGGTGGAGGAAGGAAATTATAAATACCACACAAAGGTTTGGAAGCCAGATGCAGCTGCACTTCGCATGGTGTTCGTTTCAGGTCATGATAGCAAGTTCTGCAAAAAGACAAATACAAGAGCATTCAGGACCAGAAAACTATTTCACTAATGGAGAAAGTCGTCAAATTCTGCCATGATGGCTAAATAAAATAATCTACAACCAAAACCCACAACTTCCTCTCTAGTGGAAGTAGACTGAGACCGCCTCACCCAAGTGAGCCCAAGATGCTCTCATCTGCCTGCCTGGTCTGGTGTACGGTCCTGAGAACCTTTAAAGGGTTCTCAGGACCGTACACCGGACCAGGCAATGGAGGAAATGATTATAGGACATGACCAAAGTGTTCAATCTAGAAGATTCTTCTGTTTGTCCCTCAGGGAGAGCCTGAAGTGCAGAATCATAAAACAAAGGTTCTACAAAGACCCTTTAAAGGTTCTCAGGACCGTACACCAGACCAGGCAGGCAGATAAGAGCATCTCGGGCTCACTTGGATGTAGACTGAGACTGCCTCTCCCAAGAATTGCAGAGATTTGTAAAACCTTTGTTTTATGATTCTGCACTGAACCTTCAGGTTCTCCCTGAGGGACAAACAGAAGAATCTTCTAGATCGAACACTTTGGTCATGTTCTATAATCATTTCCTCCATTGCTGTATGGTTCTACATATAACCTTTAAGGGTTCTCCCTGAGGGACAAACAGAAGAACCGTTCAATTCTCCTAGAGGGTACATTTTGGCAATTCCATTTACAAGCATCAAAAGGGTAGAGGTTGTATCTAATTCTTTGGATTTCCCCAGTTTAAGATATTTCGTAGATTTGATGTGCGGTTCCTTCAAAGGTTCTCCCTGAGGGACAAACAGAAGAATCCTCTAGATTGAACACTTTGGTCATTTCCTATAATCATTTCCTCCATTGGTGTATGGTTCTACGTGTAACCTTTAAGGGTTCTCCCTGAGTGACAAACAGAAGAACTTCTCCTAGAGTGTACCCATTTCCATTTGAAATACCCAAACCCTGGAGGTTAAATCTAGTTCTTTGGGTTGCTCCTTAAACATTCATTGTAAGACCTTTGGTTTAAGGTTCTATAGAGAACATTTGTGATTTCTCCCTGAGAGACACTCAGAAGAACCGTTCACTTCTCCTAGAGGGTACCCATTATCCATTTCTCAGATTTTCTCCTTAATTTTTTTAGTCGTCTCCAATTCCCACCCATCACTCCCTCCCCCCCTGTCACACGACAAACCGCCAGTCCGGGAGGTCGGCGCCTTCGCATGCTTCCTCTGACACACGTGATGCCAACCGCCACCTCTTTTCAAGCTGCGGCTCATGTATGCCCACCTCATGTATGCATGAGCTCACAGACGCCCGTGACTGGACAGTGTCGCGCTGATTGACAGGGAGGGAGAGCGTATGCTGCCCCTCCCACCCTGAGAGCACGGCCAATCTTGCTCTCTAAGCTCCCGGCTACAGGCAGCTAGAGCATCACCTGGATTCGAACTCGCCATCTCCGGATGACAGGGCGAACACGTTGTTGTTGCGCCACTTGAGAGCCTAGTTCTCTGGTTCTCATGGTGTGAGAATCCTGAAACATCTGAGGCTGAGGGTTTTTCCACTGCGATCTAGACCACTGCCTTTAACCCCTAAAAGAGAAGGCTCTTAAATGCAGACTGAAGCAGGAAATGGCCTTGTTTAATTCTTTCTTCCTGCATCATGTGCACTCTGTCAACTCAGCTACGTTCTTCAGCATTCACACTAAACTGGCAGTTATACTGATGCTAAGCAAAGCAAGATATTTTAAGGAAGCCTGCATGAACCAGGGGGTCAGAGAGCCCTTAGAGAGCTGCACATGTTTCTATAGAGCATTTCTGCGCACCCTTAAAAGGCAACTTCAATACATTTGACTCTTATCGACTTAACGTTATGCACTCTTGGTGAATAATACGACTCGGAACAAGTATTAATTTGCTGAGAAGACAGTTTTTTTGCCGGTTTCCTTTAAAAGGTCAGTCGGCTGCAAAATAAACAAATTGCTTTAATAAATGGAACACACACACACACACACACATATGTATACACACACACACACACACACACACACACACACATGTATATACACACACACACACACACACACCATGTCCTACACTCTGTATCTCTCCGTCTGCCAAATATCTATCGATTTTCATGCATATTTATTACAGCACAGGTCCTCGGAGATTTACAGGGAATTGAGGTTTTGTGGTTTCCGAATTGTAAAAGCAGGACTGCTGCTGCTTTAAGCCAGGAACCAGGATGACCTCAAGGCCAAAGCACTTTTCCTCTGCACTGAAAGCACCTTCCTTTGAATTCCAGCGTGGCTCTGTAGCTGTTCTCTCTAGCTGATTTTATTTCAGATAAAGTCTCAACGCCCGAGGATGCTGGAAGCCGCCGCTAGTCCTGCAGCCAGAGCCATCACTCGTTGTCGAGCTTTTTCCCACTAGCCGAGATCACTCATTTGTGATAAGAGTGCTATAACTAGCCATTTTTGGTCAAATATTTGTTCATGTCTCTGACTGGTATAAGAGGGAAACACGAGCACGATATTTCAGTCCTGACTTATTTCATTTCTCTTGCTTATCAGTTCCAGGGAGATCTGGAGCTCCAGCCGTTATTGGAGAACTTTTTCCCAGTGAGTGGTCAGGGAGGAGAATCCATTCCTACTGTTGATAAAATGAATCTCACGCCATATGAAGTTAATAAAACACCAAATGCAGGTTGTCCAGATAGCAGAAGATTCCAGGAGTTTCTCACATGCAGGGAGGATTTAATACCGCAATTCCACACGCCAGGATCCAGACCATAGGAATAACTGCAGATGTTCAGAAGTTATGCAAATGTTACACGTGTAGGGGCGGAGGCCTTCCTCAGTCACGCAGAATTCTGAACTTAAACTTAAGCTCCTGTTTATTCATATGAACCATAACATGTTTTTTATTCCACATGAAGACAGTGGCGGAGGTTTTCATTTCATTTTCTTGATAGCTTATTCTTGTTCAGGGTCACGGGCCGGTGCCAGAGCCAGAGCCGGTGCCTAGCCAGCAGCTTAGGGCACAAGGCAGGAACAACCCTAGACAGGGCACCAATCCATCATAGGACACACACACACACACACTGGGGGCACTTTAGAGACACCAATCAACCTAACGTGCATGTGTTTGGACTGTGAGAGGAAACCGGAGTACCCGGAGTAAACCCGGGGAGGACATGCAGACTCCACACAGAAAGGACCCAGAGTCTCCGCCCCACCCGGGATCGAACCCGGGACCTTCTTGCTGTGAGGTGACGGTGCTACCCACTGAGCCACCGTGTCGCCCAGTGGCGGAGGTTAAAATGATGAATACTTGAAAAATCTGGCCACAGACATGATTTTAAATGAAGAGCTCAGGAAATCCACCACTTAAGTAGGTCCATAACCCAACTCTGAATACAAGCAACTTTCCCCATCTAAGTATCGACAAGACGTTTGGATTTCAGTCTCTGCATGTGATTATGGTCCTGAATTGTCAATGACGTTCTGTCAAGTTCTTTGAGGATTAAAAAGTTTCATCAGTTTGGATTCTGA
This sequence comes from Leptodoras oyakawai, assembly GCA_024363135.1. Taxonomy (NCBI): domain Eukaryota; kingdom Metazoa; phylum Chordata; class Actinopteri; order Siluriformes; family Doradidae; genus Leptodoras; species Leptodoras oyakawai. Next base: position 2,464,048 of record JANCOA010000049.1, read on the forward strand.
GCCCAAACTGCCCAGGTCTTCCTAAATGCCGTTCCTCAGACTGGTGACCAATCCGATTGCATGCCTTAGCTCTTTATGGCTCTCTAATTGCGAGATGAAGATTCTTGATGGACGCTCCAGATGGACAAACCAGGGAACCTGTTAGGGTGCTAGGCTCCTTTGCTTATGAGTGTAAGTCTTTTTGTTTGACTATATTTATAGTCTAAAGTTGCTAAGGAAGATGAATCATGTGTAGGTTTTTCCTTGTGCTTGTGTAATGAAGGTTTTGCTCCTTCATCCTTGAAGGTCTGAAGCGGTTCCCTCTCAAGCGGCCACGTCTCATAACCTTGATTGCTGGAGAGAATCTCCTGGGTTTCGCACAGTGTCTGGCCCAATTACTTAATGGAGCACAAAGTTGGTTGGTTTAATTCCACCATCTGAGCAAGTGTCTCTCCAGAGAGAAGAACTTATGTGGGTATGGTGTACATTGATCTTTCCCACTTCAGAAGCCTTTTCCTTGTCTTCGGGTTTCTTCATTGAGTCTGATGAACACAAAGCTGGCATGGTGGAAATGGTTTATTTAACACAGCATGGAGAAAAATAAGCGACATCAATCAATCAGATACGCCGAACAATTGGAATTATGGAGGAGCTAACATACATGTACATGGTGGGGGAAAAAACAAAGCAAATGAGGTTCTCCAAGCAGCAGAAGGCTTCCAACAGAGTGTGTGTGTGTGTGTGTGTTGGCGATTTGTAGTTCAGCACCAGGGTGTTTTCTCAGGATGGAAGATTGTGTGGCTTGCAATACCACCTACTGACCGAGTGATTTATGGCATCGAGGAAGTCCGAGTTGATCCACAGCGAATTAAAGGTTTCCACTGAAAGTTGTTATCTGGAAAAGAAACCCTCATCTGGCACTCTCTCTCTCTCTCTCTCTCCCTCTCTCTCTCTCAAACGTGTCAGCCAGCATGTGATTTATGGCGTGTCATATCAGACGGTGGAAACACCCAGGGACTGGGTCTGAGGTATGAACGTCTTTCAGTAGGAGGTACAGGAAGAATAAATGAAGTCCCTGAGTTACGATGAGATGGCTCGCATCATTATCAAGCGTCCCGGGCCACGTCTGAACGCTGCCTACGAGATCCTGATGATTCTGTCAGAGGAACGCTAGTTAATGTTGCCAGCTAAGCATATTGGCCGTGTGTTTTGATGGCTGCCATCGCACCAGGCTTTCATTAAAAAAAAGACTTCTGTTGACAAGTCATTACTGTGAAATGAGCTTCAGTGTTCCTGGGAAATGACAAGTGAATAAGTCGTGTTATTCTCTCAATGCGTAGATATATATACACGTGTGTGTGTGTGTGTGTGTGTGCGTGCAATACGAGTAGGGGGTTTAAAAAGAAAAATCGCAGTGTGTCGGAAAAAGCGGATGCATTTTAGATTTATTTTTTAAGTGCTAGCATGTGTGTAGTCCCGCTATAATTACTGGTATATATTTATTCCGTGACTCGCTACTTAATCCGGGCTTCAGGGTTCTCTTCTAAATTATGGCTCTGTTTTGACGGAGCGCTCATCAAAGCAATGTTTAACCCTCCGGATCTCTGAGCATAAAATGTACAGCATCCACTTCTGCTACACGGAACCACAGAACCACAGAACCATGGAACCACAGAACCACAGAACCATGGAACCACAGAACCATGGAACCACTGAACCACCGGCTTAGCAAAGCAGAACTTGTTGCAACTCCTAGCTAACAGCTAGCTAAAACCAACTCACTATTATACCACAAATGAATTCGGATCAGTCAGATGTAGGTGGTTATTTTTCTAGCGCAGCAGCTCTGACAGTAGTGCAGCGTTCCGCGTTAGGTTGGTTCTCTCCAAGAGACTAAAAATGTCTAAATATGAAGAAAACAAAAAAGAAAGATACATTTAAGCAAACAAATTATACTACATATACTACATATACTAAATTATAAAACACAGAAAAGAGTTCAAATAAAATAAAATAAATGAGGTAACATGAGGTAAGATGAAATTAGCTAAGATGAGATTAGAAAAAAGATAAGATGAGGTAAAATGAAATTAACTAAGATAAGATTAGATAAGATAAAATGAGATAAGATGAGATGAGGTAAAATGAGATGAGGTAAAATGAAATGAGATGAGATGAGGTAAAATGAGGTGAGATGAGGTAAAATGAGGTGAGATGAGGCAAGATGAGGTAAGATGAAATGAGAAGATGAGGTGAGATGATGAGGTAAGATGAGATGAGAAAAAAGATAAGATGAGGTAAAATGAAATTAGCTAAGATAAGATTAGATAAGATAAAATGAGATAAGATGAGATGAGGTGAGATAAGGCAAGATGAAATGAGATAAGATAAGGTAAAATGAGATGAGATAAGATGAGGTGAGATGATGAGGTAAGATGAGATGAGATTAGAAAAAAGATAAGATGAGGTAAGATGAGAAGATAAGATTAGATAAGATAAAATGAGATAAGATGAGATAAAAAAAGATGAGGTGAGATGAGGTAAGATGAGATGAGATGAGGTAAGATGAGGTGAGATGAGGTAAGATGAGGTGAGATGAGAAAAGGTAAGATGAGGCAGTAGTGAGGTAGCAGTGAGGTATTGCACACACACTGAATAATTTAAACATTGCACTGAATATATTTCTAAGAGAACAATAGTGCAGTCATACTAATAATAAATGTAATAAAATATAATACATATAAAATCTGAAAAAGAAGAAAAGTATATAAATATAAATGATTATGGAAAGATGTGTTTTTCTTTGTGATTGTGACTGTGATGTTGTTGTTAAGAGGGTAAAGTGTTTGTTCAGTCTTGTTCTTCCTGTTGTAGAAGGTTTAAACACTCGAGGAACATGCTGCTGTAGGAAATTAATCAGACAGACCTCAGCACTGAGCCTCAGGCCGGGACGGGGCACTTCTGCAGGACAGTCATGTTAGTGACATGTTAGTAGGGTTACAGGTTTTACTCATTCTTCCCTCTTTTTGTCACACAGACCTGGCAACCCGACCCGACCCGACCCAACACATCACAGCCACTCACGGATAAACCTTTAAAACAAAGTGTGTTTCCAAAGCCGACATTTAAACTCAAAGCCGCGCCGATTTGCAGTTTGTAGCCTAAACCCTTAACGTGACACGGCGTCTCCAGACGATCGTTATTCCTGCGCTTAAGAAGTTCTCCGACGGATCTGAAATGCAAATGCGATGGTAATAAGGCTGCGGGTTCACACCTGAAAGTGTCCCGTCATATCAGGGGTCACCAACAAATTGGACAAAGCCTCCAGAGTAAACAGCCCTCCATGCCTCATTAGGAGTCGGGCAGGTTCACGCTGGCAGATGAAACGGATCGGCCGCGGCTCCGCGCCGCTCTGCGGGAAACGCAAACAGAGCCGAAAAGCGCAGGCGTCTGATTCCCTAATTATTCTCATTTCCCTGCCTCCATTTGCATCTCGTTATCATCAGAGGCTGTTAAAATGGAGGAAAAGGTCGTTTTGACAGAACGGAGCGAGTTACAGGACAGGAGGGAAAATTACATCAGGTGAGGACGGCACACGCAAAATAAACCAACAGCAAAGAATAAAAACTCAGAGCTGTCTGAAGGTGCGTTCTGTCTGCGGAGCTTCACGGTTCTCTCGGCTGGTCAGGCTAGAACTTTTTCCAAAAAATGTGAAACAATAAAAATGTTATGACAAAAAAAAAAGACGTTTTTAAACAAATATTTATGTTTAAAAAAAGAAAAAAGCTTTAAAAGATTTTTTTTTTTATAATTCATCATTTAAATACTAATTTGAGACTAATTATGACTTACCTATTTATAGAAGCTTCATAAAATATATATATATAAAACAGAAAAGAGTTAAAAAAAACAAAAACAAACTAAAAACTAAACTAAAAAACTAAGAAATAATGAAATGTAATAAAGAAATTCTCAAATAAATTGAGGGGAAAAAGGCAAGAAATTCAAATAATTTGTTTTTATTATTATTATTATTTAGACAATTTATTTATTATTTTAATTACATTAATGGAATAATACAAGACTTAGCACTTATATGTAGAACTTGGGTGAAATAATTATCTTTATAAATGTTTTGTAAAAATTAATTTTTAATTAAAAATGAAACAATTTAAGACAAAAGAAATTAGAAATAAAGAAGTAAAATTAAGGGAACTGAAAAAAAATATACATATATTCTGGAAATATTTTTTTTTAAAAGAAAAGAAAAAATGCAAATAAAAAAATATAATAAAATAATATAATAACTAACTACTATGACAAAGATTACAAGGAAAAAAATTATATAATAAAATATTAATATTAATATATGTTAGGTTTAGGAGTAGGTGTTGAACTAAAAAGAGTTTGGATAAATGATTATTTATATATTATTAATAAATAAGAAAGATGTATTTAATAAAATGATAAAATTTGAAAAAGAAAAATAAATAAATTCTATTTTGTTGTTTTTTTCCCACAGGAAGTAAATCAGATCAACCTCGACGTGAAGTTCACATGGATCACATTTAATTTTAATAATAATAATATTTTAATTAAACACCTCTGTATAACCCAAACCCGCGCGTCCTGCGAGAGGAAACAGGAAGCGGGAGGTCTGCAGGATTACACGAGCGTTATCGGATTATCGGCATCGTTTCCATCTCGCACACAAACAGATTAAAGAAGATAAAGATTTCCACGCAGGCGGATGAGCGGGTCACGTGGGTTAACACCTCGAGGACGTCCGCTAACCCTCCAGGAGGGTTCGTTATTCATCCTGCAGGCAGAAGGAAAATGAAAGGATGGACAGAATGAAGGTGTCGGTGAAGTGTCAGGCTCAGGTCATCGCCCCCACGGCTTCCCGCTCCTGTAGAAACCCGACGCTGGGCATTAATACACTAACAAACCTTTTGTGTAGGATCTGAAGATCTTTACACAAGAACGACATCTTATTTTAGAAGATTATGATCAGCATCTAATAGGGACAACACCCACAAATAAAAGCACAGGTGCTAAAAAAATAAAGTAAAACATTAAAAAAAGAAAAGAAATTAAATAAAATAAAATGAAACAATAAAGAAATCAAACAAAAAAAGATCATTAAGAAATGAAGAAATTTAAGGGGAGAAAATAAAAGAAGAACATAAAAAAAAGAAAATAAATAAAATAAAATAAAACCATAAAAAATAATTAAGAAAACAAGAAAATTTAAGAGGAAAAAATAAAAGACCAACATTTAAAAAAGAAAAGAAATGAAATGAAATAAAACAAAGAAATCAAACAAAAAGATCATTAAGAAATGAAGAAATTTAAGGGGAGAAAATAAAAGAAGAACATAAAAAAAATGTAAATAAAATAAAACCATTAAAAAAATATTATCATCATAAAATCATAAAAAAGGTCGGCACGGTGGTGCAGTGGATAGCGCTGTCGCCTCACAGCAAGAAGGACCCGGGTTCGATCCCCGGGTGGGGCGACC
>JANCOA010000049.1:2601151-2611266 GCA_024363135.1 Leptodoras oyakawai
AATGACAGGTGTACCAGTTTCATTGTCCAACCCCTGTATTTCCATGCTATATTTATGAATCCACACTACAAAGTAAGATAGTATGGAGAACTAGCATGACTAAACTGACAGAGTGGGCCATCTGTGAGCACACACTTACAGGACGTTGGGGTTGGAGGTGCTCGCTAGTTACACACAAGCCCAGGAATGTTACCCTCTGGGCAAAAAATCCTGCCCCAGAGCAAGAATCAGAGCAACAATCCGACAATCGGGTTTAATAGATAGCGAGTGAACCCGATTCACAAGGAGCTCACAACAGGCAAGTAAGATCGATCTACAATTCAACAAACTAGCAAGACGACTTCCCCGTAACCCCTTCACTTATCAAAGTCGTCACAATGACTAGTCGAACTGCATCACGGCAGATTCAATGCCACCGGGGCTCAAATATCAAATTGAAATCCTGTGGATACACGTAGGAGCGCAGCGCGGTCATTCCTGAAAGTGTTTTCATTAGCATTAAGGGCAGGACGTGCTGCGTGTCATTTGTCCGAGCGATGGCGGATCTCCTGTCGTGTGAAATCCTACGATTATCACGGAGCACCGACGGCCTCCCGTCGCCTTCCCTCGGGTCATCGCCGATAACCCGACTACAGTTTGTTTCAGAGAAATGCCTGTCCTTATTTCCACAACTTCACAATCCCCAGTGTCTCGTCTCTACCGTAGGAGCCCGGTAATAGCGGCACAGCCGGTCTTGCATGCACCAGTGGGCTGATGGGTAATGTAGCTTCGATCTCAGCAGGTAGCCTCGCTTTCGAGGAAGTCGCCACGCACTCACCCGTTACAGCCAAGAGCTGCCAGACAGTCCTCGCTGACCTGCTTGCATGTTTACTCGTGCTTATCCTTCAATCTCCCAAACCCCAGAGACGAGCAGATGGCCAACGGTGACATCATACCTCAGCGCATGGTGAGAGGAAATCTCCTTGGCTAATTGTCCAGGAATAACCCTGGCAAGCCGAATCCAGCACTCATGACTGAACAAGTAGGCCGCCGGGCTTTAGGAAATGGAAAGGCAGCGTATTATTAAGTGTATTATAAAGCAAAGAAAGCTTCCAGAACATGGAAAGCCCATTGGCGTAGTTTCACACACCGAGTCCCTCGCTGACAGAGTGAGCCATGTTATAAAGACTGTACACACACACACACACACACACACACACACACACACACACACACACACACCCCCCAGTAATTCGTCTGGTCTTAAATAAACATCATCAATAATGCACTCTTAATTAAAAGGCATGCTATACACAAGCGTCTCCATGTTCCACGTTCAAAACAGTAAAACTGAAAGCTCCCCTCTTTTACGAGGCCCGTGAAGCCCGCTGCGATTTCAGCATTCTTTTCAGATTATGGTCGTCACACTGCTGAAGTCTCCAACAGGCTGTGTGATAATGTGGATTCTGCGTTATCAGATCGTACAGCCACCATCTCGACGCGCAATCAAACAATTCTTTTACGATCTCATGTTCCAGCAACATAAGGACCAGAAAATCCTGCTTAAGGCAGCGATTCTGGATGATCCGCTCATTCGGGCCAATGAGGTCATCCACTGGGAAACCTGACCGAAGAAGAAGAAGAAGAAGAAGTCGTTGATCACGAAAGGCTGGGAGACGTCGAACGCTCCTTGACAGCTTCAGAGCAGGCAGGAACCCTACAGCATGCACCATGTAGCTTCCAAAAATCTGAAATGATCTACATGGAAAAACTTCAGAGCCAATTTTCCAGTTAATGGAAATCTCAATGTGAATATCTATGACAACCTGAAACCCAGAAAGGTCAGGAGAAACAGGAGTATCAGCAGGACACGTGTTGCGTAACCGTAATAAATAATAACGCACAAGCTTTTTTGGGTTTCCAATGGAACATGGAAAACATCCAAGAACAACACGGCGTAATCGGAAAAGCAGTGTTTAGGTCCTGGAGTAACCCCGGTGCATGTTGTTGTGTTCTCCGTGCTCTGACAGACTGAACAGGCAGAGGAAAGACTGCAATGTGCGGCTTGTTCAGACGACGGGAGCGTGATTACCAGAACGATACGCACAGTGGAAGCTAAAAGCAGTACAAGCATCCAAATGACGGTACACGCTGCTCTCGCTGCTCATCTTACCACGTTACTGCAGCTTGAATAATTGAGCAAGTGTGGAACCCTGACACTTCGAGGACAGCTGGAATGAGGCTAAATTTCCCTGCGCTTCATTACTGATGCACACCGTCGCCAGGACGCTTCCAGAGTGACGGTGCATGACCGGGCAATGTCAGGAGTCATCACGACGCCAGGACAGCTCTGATGGTGATGGATAATCCGGCTAGCGGTTAAGGGTATTTACTCTCTCGGCAGCTGAGGACGCACTGGAGGCTTTTGTACGCACACACACACACACACACACACACACACACACAGGACGAAAGCCCGGTCTATAACTCCTCTCACCCGGCTGACGCCCCTCCTGTCCGCCAAACACTTCTGATGCACCTCACAGCTCAAGGACGGCTTCTTCATTAAGGACATCGGCATCCTGAACAGGGCGCTTGGCCACACTGAGTACCGTTTTATTTCTCAAGCAGTACTCGCATCGCTGTCGTATACTCTGTGTTCTGAAAACATGCCACCAAAACTGACTTAAGTGTAAACAAGTAAGCCGAGCCAGAGCGCGACCCCGAGACAGCATCAACCGACGGTTAATTAGCCAAACATACCAGATAGTTTTCTTTTCTTCTTTCTCTCAGTTGTATGTTTAAACATTAACATTTAATTTACATTTATGGCGTTTGGCAGACGCCCTTATCCAGAGTGACTTGCATTTATCTCATTTATACACCTGAGCCGTTGAGGGTTAAGGGCCTTGCTCAAGGGCCCAATGGTGGGAGCTCGGTGGTGCTGGGGCTTGAACCCCAAACCTTTTATTCACTAACCCAACACCTTAACCACTGAGCCTCCCCTGCTCCCTTGCAGAAGTTTATTAAAGTGCCATTAGTAAAATCTGTGTAGCTGTTTCAAGTTTAAATCAGCCTGACTTGGCAACCTCGCTATTAACCTTGACGTCTGCTGGTTATTTGGTCATAATGTGAGCATGGTGAAACTTCATCCCTGCTCCGTTGGGTCTGTATTAGCTCTTGTAAATGGCTGGTCACTAGATCTCAATGGAGATCAGTGGTATTTAGGGGGTTTGGAGGTGAGGACGTACGGCTTGGTCACTTACACTGGGGATGACGTAAGAGGTGGGAAAAAAACGAACAACGTACAGCAACGTACAGTATTTCCTGTTGATCGGTGTTGGTCTCACAGCCTTAATCTGGATGCCGAGAAAATAACCTGCATGAGATATTAATGGCCTGAGTCGGGGCTATTATGACTAGCCGGTAGTCAAGGACACGCTAGCTTCTAGCAATCGAAAATCAGCCAAGCCTCTAAAGCCTGATCAATACAGCTCTATGTATCTATGGACTCCTTCAAATTCAAGATACAATATTAACATGGTTAACATCCGCCTGCACAATATCCGTACGAGGACTCCACGGGCCCCCAAGGGCCACGCGTGTAGAAAACAAAAGAGGAACTCTCTCTACTGTCAAGGTTCTTCCCTTTTTTTTTTTTTTTTTTTTTTTAACACCAGTAGACAGATTAATCGAAAGACCCCTCCAACTTGCTGATGCAAAACGTGTCCATGCAATTATACACCATTTCCACAACACAGAAAGGTCAGCGGCTTCTCATTTGCTTTGAGTCAGACCTTTCTGCTTTGCTACACCATAAAAGTACACGCCGCATGCAAATTGCCGCAGCCTTTTTTTTCCGAGCCGTCTGGCTTTCAGAAGCACTTCAGTCCCTTTGACCCTTTCATTTGTATTTATACAGTGCGGCTCGCGGACGCCGAGGCGAGCCGGAGCGCACCGGGGATCTCGACATGCAGAATTAATACGTTTCGAGTCCTCTCTTCTCGGGTCGCCCCCTTCACCGCTCTCAGCTCCAGCAGGTGGTCAGGGTAAAGCGGTCATTAAAATTGATAAGCAAAAACACAGAGTGGGTTATTTTGGCAGAGACGTAGCGGAAAAGAAGAGATGAAAAGTCTTTTATTTCCAGTGCAACGTCTGGTTCACGTTTGGTTAGCCATGCAGCTTTTCTTGTAGGTTTAGGTTTAGGGAAACTCTGACAACCAGGAGATGTGGAAAGCAAAGTAACAGTTACACATTTTCATGGTGGGTAAACCCACTTTATGATGGGTAAAAGATAGGCCTTCTCAAGATTCTGACTTAACCTTAGGAGAATCTGCCACAGCTCTTCTGGAGACTTTGTCACAATTACGTCTTTTTTCTGCATGTAGAACCTTCAGCCTTTATTATTATTATTATTATGTTTGTCTGAAAAGTGTTGCTTACAGTACTGACACACATATCTGTGCAACAAGGTCACTTGCAACAAAGTTCTTTGTGCTTGGAGGACACATTTTACTTCCGAGGAACTGCAGAAAGTGTCCTGTATGGTAGGAGGGAAGAAAACAACATCCATCATTCCACCTTTTTCTCATTCCAGTGAAGGTTGTGAAGCGAAGTTGAACCGCGCCCGCTGCCTCCCACCCCCCGTCCACCACACAATCAAACCTTACAGGACTATAAACTGATATAAGCCAACCTCCAGCAGCACATTCTCTAAAGCAGGGATTCAGGAGTTATTAAGCCTAGGTGAAAGGCCATTGCATCATTCTGCCACAGTCGGCTCCTGGGAAAATGACTATGTGTGGGGGGAGAAGAGGAGGAGGAGGAGGAGGATGACGATGAGGAGGAGTAGTGGAGATTGCTGCCTGTTCCTGATTGTAACCAGAAACCAAGCTGATCCATCGCTTTCAGTCAATCCCAAGTCCTCTCGTCCTATTATCCGTGCACTCTGGTGACAGAAGATGATGGCTCCCCTGGTGGAAATGTGATTGGAGATGGGCTTGGTTTTATGGGGTCTGGGCTGAAAGCGGGTGGAGGAGGCGTGTGGGGCGGTACTGCAGGCTGGACTCATCAGATGATGACCTCGATGGGTCGCAGTAACATTAAGCACAGGAGGCTGGAAGGCAGAGATTGGAGCTGGAAGATGTTTCTGAGTGATGGAATGGAGTTGCGGTTCTGTATCGGTCATCGCCGAGGAACTGATGAAAATTCAAAAAGGTGCAACGGGGAGTGTGTGTCGAGACCTCGCAGAGCCGAGCAACCCCTGGAAGTCGGTATTCATCACGGTTGTCTGAATTATCCTGCCAATCTAGTCGCTGCTCAAGACTCATCGGTCACTGTGGCCTTTGAGCAAGGGCACGAGAGAAACATAAGTGTTTACCTTAGCCAGGGCGAACGTATGCCCAGCGCGGCAAAGGACGGATACAAGAGGCCACTCATGACCAGATTCAATTAAAAAGTGCTCTCGTTTAAGGTTTAATGACCAGCTGGCACTAGTCCCACCATCTCCTCTTGATGCTTTAACAGCAGGTCAAGAAGGACCATGACAAGGACGTTACAGAGCAAGCAGTGTCTGACAAGGACATGCTCAGATCAAGTTTAACATCTGCATAAGTGTGCTGATTTGATGATCTAGTTCAATGCAGAATAGAGTCTGAAAACTGATCCCAGATCCTTATTTATTTATCCAGAGCCCCTCCGAGGAGATATACCATCTCCAGGACAAATCAAATGAAATAAGGGATGGTGTTTCATTTTGACCAATGACGTGGTGAACATGTCATCGGCATACAATGTGCAGCAGAGTGCTTGTGGTGATATCAACACGTATTTTGGTCTGTATATAGACCGCAAAAGAAAAACAACTTTGCATTATGTGCGTAAAGCACCTGTCGGGCAGCTGTCGGATCAGTCTCCACCCCTTAACGCCGTACCATTTCAATAGAAGCTGTGCCTGAAGAAAGGACAATGCATTCCACAATTCATTATGAACATATTGCACAGTTAAATAATTCATTCTGTGAGACGACGGTTTTTTGGTGTATTCACGCAAAATACTGACAGCTGGTACACAGAGTGAGTTTGTTCTTAATGAGGCGTTGAAATCCCCACATAGGGAAGAGTCCCGACAGGTCATCTAACATGACGTACAGGGAGCGAGAAGGAAGCCGGCGCTCGGCGCTACACTCCACACTCCATCCTTCGAAACGTTCTCCTCACTCTGTCGAGCTCATCCCCTCCACGACAGAACAGTTAGTAATCGCATGCGAGCTCATGCTTTTGCTCCGTTCTCCTCCAGTCTCCTCCTTTTCCCAGCCACTCTCTCACTATTCCCTTTTTCTCTCTCCATGGTTGTGGTCTGAGTTGAAGCGAGGGGGGAAAAAGTCTCACCGGTTTGCTTGAAGCTGCGAGGAGCGCGAGCTGTGTCGGGCGGGCGATTCGACGAGGACAAGCGCAACGCTGTGCTTCCAAACCGCGGCTTTGCTCATTGGTCGCCTCGCAGAGACGAGTACAGCAGCGTCGATGACGTTCAGCCAATCAGGAACCGAGAGCAGAGAGCTGGCATTTTCATGAATGAGCAACGTCCATGCACGCACACGTTCACTCAAGACTTTTATGGATGAAAATACTATAAACTAAATACGCCAGAACCACAAGAACATCATCCCAGCAGATTATATCTCAAAGGTAACAAATCTATGGTGATAATAATTCTGTTATGGTTCCTGACCCGACAACCTGGATACACCTTTATGATTCCTGATGCACGCGGACGTGCTTCCTCAAACCGCCTCTCGGCTCTTAGGAACAAGGATGTAGCAACCGTTGGCAGTTAATGTTTACAGGCAATACTATCCGTTTTATGTAAATCATTATTGCAGCGTCTGAGAGAGAGAGGGGGATGGAGGGAGGGAGGGAGGGAGAGAAACGACGGTAACGTCTGGCATGCCTGTGGGGACGCTCTGCATTGAGCAACAGTGCCATCTATAGGTGGAGAGTGAAAGTGTTTCTTACTGTACGACCGACTGAACTGCACATGGGCTCGGTTTAACACACAGTGACCTGATTAATACAGCAGGTGACGTAATGCTCTAAAGAAAAAGGAGGTTTAAACGCTTTTAGGCTGTAATTTGTACAGGAAATCATTATTAGTGACAAACAAGCAAGCATGGCTCTGATTTCCTTCAGGTTTGCAGGTTTGTTTGTTTGTTTCTATTAACTAAACAGTAAAATTTATTCTAAATGCCATGAACGTTAAAAGTTACCATTCCACCACCATGTTGTTTGGTTGGGTTATTTTCTCCCGTCTTCTGTTGTCTAAATGTAATCTGACGTCATGCGTTTCAGCAGAGAGAGGTCGTCTCGGTGCCGCATCGCCCGACCGGTGGATAAACACTGCCACCTAGCGCTCGGCTTCGTCTTCATCGTCTCCCGCACACTCGCTGACCTTTCTCCAAACCATTACAGCGCTGATGACGGCTAAAATAACAAGCTGTTTGCAATTTTCACGCTTTTCAGTCACCCGCGTCACTGAGCCGTCTCCAAGCGGTGAAGGGTTATAATCCTGAAGATTGGCTTTGTCAGTTCTGCTGGGAATTGTTCAGCAATTCTTAAAACCATCTGCCCTGTCCAATGCGTCTGTTCCTGCACTTACGGCTGTCTTTATAAAAAGCGTACGCCATTCCCAACCATTTCTACAGAATAAATAATAAGGCACCATGTATGCGCCGTGCCGGAAAAGGAAAATAATCAGCGACGGTGTAGTGTGAGGAAGCATGAAGCGGATTATTTTCCATTCTGACGTTTGACGATACACCGTACATCGTATCCATCAGCGGTTCTCTTCTGAATGATTGGTTACTATAGAAACGGGAACCTGCGATATACCAGGCGTTTTTGTGGCCAGTCTTAACTCAACAGCCCAGCGGTTATAAACGAGCTAATCCTTATGTCACACACTCTGTAATAACAGGTACAGGGGGATGATAATAACAGGTCTAATACACACACTGCTCCAGTCGAGAGGCCGGATTAAGGTTAATACATAGTTAATGAGACAATTAGAGACTCTGCTAGAGACTCTGCAGGCCCGAGGCACAGAGCTGGAGCGGAATCACAGCTGTAACGCGTCGCTTCTGTACCGCATCTCTCCCTGAACAGGAGGAACAGGAGGAACACATGCAGCAAAGAAAGACCAACACATCCAAGGTCATTAAGAATATCCAGCGTTCTCGACTGCAGCAGGATGACATGATGGCAGAATTACGTTATCACCATTTAACCATCTCTGAGAACCTTATACCGGAGTGTCACACACACATCATGGTCATAATGAACCTCCAGTGATTTCTCTGAACTCTTCTGTATTCTGGGGCACAATGACGCCACATCACACAACAAGGACCTGGTGCACAATTTCTTTCTGGTTTTCTGAAATCACCACTGGGTCTAAATTATACACCCAGCAACATCCTTACATACCGAGTTTCCGCCTCCACCAGGTGCTTCTGGTCACTTCTGATCAATAATCTTGTGCCAGAATCCCGGTTGGATATCTGACCGCTCTTCTTGGTGGTGTCCGGGCACAGAGCCGGCTTTTAAACACAGTGCGACAGGGTTGAGGTCAGGACCTTGGGAAAGCGTTCCTCCATACGCTTTGTACAACTCAATCTTTGTCGCATCTGACCATAAAGTTTTCTCCAGAAGCTTGAAGGCATCAAAACTGGAGCAGGAGCTTCCATCTTGGACAGCAGCCTCTCAGTCCATGGTGGTGTAACACTTGCTTGGCTGTAGACAGTGATGCTGGTGTTCCAGCTGGTGGTTCTTGGGTTGTTCCTGACCATCTGAACCAGCATCCTCACAGCTGAGGGGGACAGTTTGGGTCTTCTTCCAGACCCTGGCCAAGTGGCTCCACCTCCCAATAACTTCTACTTACACACAGCTGATTGGCCTGCAGTCAGGTCCAAGCCAGGAACATTTAACTGAACTCTACCAATTCTGCCAAGAGTTGGCAAATATCTACTGGTGGCCACGGTTCTTTACTCTGTATTAATGCTACACGGGAAAAAGCTTACACAAGACCAGGAACAAGACCATCATTATTCATCTATAAACTGAGTGAGGTACATACAGCAGTGAAAGGGTTCTGCAGGAAACACTGAGAGGGTTTTGGCCAGAATTCAGCCACACTGGAGGAACTCATTTTACTAAACTGAAGTGGAACACTGGAGTTCAGATGTGGCTGCATGGTGACTGCAGTGACATGACATGGTGACGTTATTGCTGATCGGTGAAGCGTTATTCTGTTCCATAACCTCTGAAAGTCTTACCCAGTCTCACGGGTCAGAACATGGCCTGCTCAGCTTCAGCTGCCGGTTCTGTCGCTTTGCTGTACAGTAAAAACCACATCTACCCCTGTAACCCTGTAACCCTGTAACCCTGCGCCGCGTACGTTTCCTGAGCAACAATTACAGCCATTTTCCCACAATTGAAAGGAAAGGAACAAACAGCGGTAGCACAATTAGCCTGAGCACTGCGCACATCCTGTGTGGCAACAAACACGATTTATACACAGACAGAAAACAAACAGAGAGAGAGAGAGACAGACAGACAGAGAGACACACACAGAGAGACAGACAGTCAGAGAGACAGACAGAGAGAGAGAGAGAGTGGGAGAGACACAGAGAGAGAGAGAGAGAGAGAGAGAGGGAGAGAGAGACACACACACAGAGACAGACAGAGAGGGAGAGAGACAGACAGAGAGGGAGAGAGAGTGGGAGAGACAGAGAGAGAGAGAGAGGGAGAGAGAGACACACACACACACAGAGACAGACAGAGAGGGAGAGAGACAGACAGAGAGGGAGAGAGAGAGAGAGAGACAGACAGAGAGAGAGAGAGACAGACAGACAGACAGACAGAGACAGACAGACAGAGAGAGAGAGACAAACAGACAGACAGAGAGAGAGAGAGAGAGCCAGACAGACAGAGAGAGAGAGAGAGCGCCAGACAGACAGAGAGAGAGAGAGAGCCAGACAGAGAGAGAGAGACAAACAGACAGACAGAGAGAGAGAGAGAGAGACAGACAGAGAGAGAGAGAGAGAGAGAGAGAGAGAGAGAGACAGACAGACAGAGAGAGA
>JANCOA010000049.1:2690372-2700558 GCA_024363135.1 Leptodoras oyakawai
AGGAGGAGGCCCTACACCATACTAATACATTATTGTGGGCTAACATGACAGGTGTTCCAGTTTCATTGTCGAGACGATGTATATTTACATTCCTTTCAATGTATTATTCCACTAATCCGTTTCATTTTCTAGCCCTAATCAGACTCTCCCTTTAATTCTCCCTTTAATTCTCCCTTTAATTCCCAAGCCTTTCTCAGAACTTTTTAAGCCTTAACCTTTAGTTCGTAATCAGACTCACTTTCTTTCTGAACTAGACTCTTCACGGTTCTTTAATCAGACTCTGGAGTTATCAGACTCTAGCCTTACTCAGACTCTAATCCTGTCTGCTTCTCTGCTCTAGATCAGGAGGTGATGGAGCTGAGGCTGATGGGAGATGAGATGAGACATGCTGACAAAACTAAACTCAGGACATAACAGCAGGTAACGCGTGGGTGATGCAGGAGGACACGCCCTACTGCCGTGCAGCAGTCATGCAGAGTTCAGAGTTTGTGGTTCTACCTTCCTGAGTGGAGTTCTTGGAGCCTGAGCTGCTCTGAGGAGGATTGGAGGATCTGTCCTTTTCCCAGGGCACTTTCCGAAGGGTAGACTGAAGGGGAGCCTTATGGCCTCCTGCAGGAGACTCCGTGCTCTCGTCTGGAGAAGAAGCAGAGTGAGAGAGAAGGTCTGAGTAACGTCTACACATTCATCCCTACACAGATTTAGCCTGGAAACCTTGTGGGAGTCTGAGGGGTGAGAGTGTACCAGAGCTGCGTGTGCTGCTGCTGCGGGGTTTTTGTGGAAGGGCCGGTCGAGGGCCTGGGCTCGGTTTGGTGCTCTGAGGTGGAGGTTTTGGGCTCGTCGGGGTCGGGCCGGACCCTCGGGGCCGCGGTGCCGTTTCTGGTTTATCCCCCCCGACCCGAGGCGTCCTGTCAGGGGGAGTCACAGTGCTGCTGACCTCCACCTTACCCTGACCTACAGAGCCAGAGAGAGAGAGAGAGAGATGTAGAACCCTACAACAGAGCGTTTCTGTAGGAGTCTAATTATCCAAAGAACTCTCAAAGAACCGTTTCTCAAGGACTACATAATTTACCCAGGGTAAAGAGTAGCCCCTCTCTTGTAGGGTTTAACAATGAAGAAGGTCAAAGAGTTCACACACTGTCCGAAATTTAGAACCCTGGGTTCCATGTACCTCATCACAAACGTCACTCTGGTAGTTTTAGTTAGACGACTAGGAGATCAGATGTTCTGCACACTGTCTGGTGGTTACCTGCTGGGGTCTCACCTGGTGGAGGTCCGTCTGGCTTCTCTGGACTTGATGTGGAGTCAGAGATCTGGAAAAGAGCAGAAGATGATATGAACACCATTATCAAGATAATTACTGCTTCGTGTTCGAGACTGAACCAACAGAAATCACTCCACACTGAAGTTACTGGAATCAGCAGGATTAGGAAAAGCAAAGTCTCAGTGGACAATAACAAATGATGAAAACCAGTCCTGGGAGAGTGATCAATCCAGAGAAATGAACAGTAAACTCTCTGCAACTCGTCCTGAGCTTCTCCTGACACGACGCCAGGCGGATGCACACGGCTTTAGGTGAGCAGGCTGAAGTTTTTAGCTGCCGCAGGCCGAGCGATCCTCAGTCTGCTGCCAGATATTGATTTTTATGTAATAAAAAATGCATTAAAGATATTAGAAGCATCCCAGCGGTGCTTGGTGTTCCACTACGTCTTCTAGTTTAGCAGCGCCAATCTAATTTATATTATTCAAAGAGTTAAGAGCTTACAAATCTTTAATGAAACAACCTGTAATATGATTGAGTGTAGGCTGCAGTTCACAGAGTAACGTCCAGATGGCGCCATTGTGTCAGTTTTCACCTCTGTTTTTTGTTTTAATGCATGAACGAGCTAGTCTTTGTTCCGACATAAATTTCAAATGTAACATAATTATGGTAATTAATAGTAAGGAATTTGGATCACTTATGGGTTTAAACACACCTTGGATCTCTTCTCCTGCTTGGCCTTCATCTCGGCGAGCAGGCCGGAGCCCATCACCTGGAGTCCATGGTCTGGCGTCTTCAGCTCCTCAGAGCGCTCTGAACTGCTGCTGCGCTCTGAACGTAATGACTGGGACTTGGCCTTAGGAGACAGGGGTTCCTCTGCAGACTGGGAGACCGGAGACAGAGGTGAAGCCGACGTGGAGGTCTTCTCCTTGTCCTTCTCCTTGTCCCTCTCCTTCTCCTTGTCCTTCTCCTTGTCCCTCTCCTTGTCCCTCTCCTTGTCCCTCTCCTTGTCCCTCTCCTTCTCCTTGTCCTTCTCCTTGCCTGAACGGGACTTGATGAGGTTCAGGAAGCCCCCTTTGCGCTTCCTTTCAGCATCCTGAGAGTCTGATGCCTTCAAGGACAGCTTCCTGATAGAAGAATGTAAGAGGACAGCCAGAGAAGGGCGGAGATGAACAAATATCAGAAAGGAAGATTAAATGAATAAGAATAAGAAGTTACAGGGACACAAAACCAAGGAACACAAAAAGACAACATGCACACCTATAGAGGAACTAAAAGAACTTAAATTAACTATTAATTCTTTCTCATCTATCTTTTCAAAAGAATACTGGTGTCCAAACAGATCAAGTCCCACATGGACCAAACATCAAACACCTCCAGTGAATTTGCTCTAAACTGTCAGGTGTTCCCATCAAATACCATATGCAGTGATGTTATCGACACGTTCTGGCTGTAAACATGCAGAAGAATGAGTACTGACTTGTCCATCTTGGTGACTTTCCTGGAGAAGAACTCGTCCACGCCCTCATCCACCCTTCCCATGAGGCCGTTCTGCTCTCCCTCCTGAGATGGCATTCCACTGACCTGCTGTTAGGACACAGTAAAAGACACATCCATCAGCCTTCGTATATCAGAGACGCTGATTCGGCCATGAATCTGTGGAATCTGTTTCTCACAAATAAATCATTTTCAGGGGTAAATTAAACAAAAGGAATTCCAAAAGGTTCCAAACATGACTTTATTTCTATGATCTAAGAACTTCACCAGGTACATGTGGTCACTCACAGGAACCCTGCTTGGCTGAGACTTCTTGTTCCTCTTGGGCCGTAACTTGGTGTAATGTTGGAGTTTCTTGGCTTCCTCGGAGGGCAGCTCTCCCACGGCCGCTGGCGGCTTTTTGTCCTGTTTGGCAAGAGGTGAAGGGTCTTCAACATGGATGGGAACATCTTCTAGAGCTTTGTCCAGGTCAAACTCCATCTCTGATATACAGGAGAACCAATGAAGAACCTCAGCCATGAATGGTCACTTTCATCTTTCATCACACAAAACATCTTTTTATCATGCTGTATTTCTGTACGCTTCTTTGCACCATGGTCAAGAAAAGAACCTTAACATGGTCTAGAACATTTCACAGAATGCTTCAAATTTGACTTTTAAGAAACTTCAAATTGATCGCCATCTTTACACCACCTTCAAGTGGGACAGACTGCTCAAGCATGGTAGATACCCAGGCATGCACCTCTTGGATGGGCCACAAGGGTAGACGTGATTATAATGGGGTATACGACATTCCTGATTATTGACACAAGCCTGAGGAGTTCCTTGTCAATTCTTGTCAACTTTAAATGCAAATAAAGGTGTCTCACCAAATGCTCTGGAGACGGGCCTCAGCATCCGGCTGTGGATGCTCTTCCTTTTTGACTTTGGAGTCATCTAGTAAAAGAAAAAGGAAAAACATAAATAGTACTGATAATATTGCTAAATTTTTCATGTGTCAGTTCCTTGGTCCTCTGGATTTGTTGCTGGCTTTGGGGTAAAACCTGTCAGTCTGTACTACAATTATAAACATGTATAATTAATTCAACTTGGTGGACCTGGAGACCATCCTAGGAATACTGACACGGCGGATGGGATGCACCCTGGGTGGGATGTCAGGGCACTATCACGTAGGGGCATTGTGTTGTCACCAATCCACCAATCAGCATGTTTCTGGGAGGTAAGAAGAACCTGGAGAACCCAGATGAAAACCACACACAGCAACCCAAGCTGAGACTCAAACCAGGGACTGAGAAGCTGTGAGGCAGGAATGCTACCTGCTCTACTAACAAGCCTCTCTAAATGGCTAATTAAAAAAATAAATGACAAATGTTCTGTTTGATGTTAAAAGAAACGTTTGAATATTTAATCTAATAATTAGTTGCAGATCTTTTACACATGCTGGCGTGGGGAGGTGTCTGGCTGATGCATGCAACGCTCGTCAAAAAAAAAATTAGCAGCAGCGTTTAGCCTCGGGCTCAAGTTGACTCCATTATCAAGTCATGAAGGAGAAAAAGGGTAGAGTAAGAACCTCAGAGAGAGAGAAGGAGAGAGAGAGGGAGAGAAAGTGACCGTGAGAGAGAAAGAATGTTGTGAATGTGCCGGGGAGGAGGAGAACAACTACGTTCTTTGTGCTAGAGACTACACAGTGAAGAGAGAGGGAGGAGAGAGAGGGAGAGAGAGAGAAGAGATGGAGAAGAGAAAGAGGACAGAGAGAAGAGAGGGAGAGAAAGGGAGAGAAGAGACAGTGAGAGAGGAGAGAAAGGGAGAGACTGAGAGAAGAGAGAGAGAGAGAAGAGAAGAGAGAGAGAGAGAGAGAGAGAGAGAGAGAGAGAGAGAGAGAGAGAGAGAAGAGGAGAGAGAGAGGAGAGAAGAGAGAGAGAAGAAAAGAGAGAGAGGAGAGAAGAGAGAGAGAGAAGAGAGAGGGATGGGGGAGAGAGGAGAGAAGAGAGAGAGAGGAGAGAGAGAGGGATGGGGGAGGCAGCTTGTACTTACACTGGTGCAGCACAAAGTCTCCATGAAGCAAAAAATGAAAGAAAACAGAAACAGAAAGAGAGAAAGGAAGAAAAAAGAGAAAAGAGCAGAAAGAAAGTAAGAAGCTCAGCTGTTCCAGAAATGAGACAGAAAAGAAGAAAGAGAAAACAATTCACTAAAGGAAAGTAAAATAACCGACAGAGCAGAGCCGCTCATGCACACGGCACCGAGGTCACGACTGTTCATGGAGGAAACCAAACACACACAGGGACTGTACAGCTTCAGCTTCAGGAACCAACCCGATGGGACAGCGTACACCACCGCTGGTAGCTTCAGACCGCTTCAACGGGAACATTTACACTACAATGACACTAAAGAGAAAGAAACTGGAGAAGAAGCTGAACCATGGAGCAAAGGTTGAGCTTCTCACCATCTGTGATGGATGGACTGAACATGAGCAGAGACCATCAGAGAGCAGGGAATCCAAAACATGATGTGGCTGAAGACAGACAAATGAATGCCAGTCTGTTGTAATCATGTCCCAAACACACGGCATGCCAGAGCTTTACATCACCAGTGTCAGAACGTCCACACCGGGGTGCTCTGGAAGTCTCTGGAGCATTTAGATACATCACTCCAAGGCAGTATATTAAAATCTTTCTCAAGATTAGTTCCTCATCTGAAAGCCTTCAGTGAGGATATTACATGTTTTTGCCCAAACTAGATGTTTCATATTTATTCAATCCTGAAATCCCTCCAGCTGTTCCACTGGTGATACCTTTTAACCATCTATGTGCTTCAGGACCAAAACCTGGAGATGAGATACTCACCATGCAGGTCTCCAAATCGTCCAGTCTCTCAGCCTCCAGCAGCTCCATGGTGTTCCGTTTGGAGGTTCTGACCTCTGAGACATCCAGGTCCAGGGACTCCTGCTGCACCAGGGGCCGCCCTTTACTCACCAGGTGCTCCGCCTGACGGGCACAGCCAGTTTACATAACTTTATAAACTACCAAGAAGTTACTTTGCTCTTGGGCATTAACCAGCATGCATTTGGAGCATACAGTGATGCCTTCTGGATGAAATACGTACCACCATCATACTAATTATTATTCATTCAGCAATGCTCCATATCTCTAACTCTGAAAGGAGAACGAGTAGAACACGCCATTCTTTAATAAGGCAAACTGCTGTTTGAGAAAGTACTGGGACATAAGGAACCCTGGTTCTATGCTTGTCCATATGAGGTCTTCAGAGGTCATAGCTCTATTAAAGCTCCTCACCAGTGTGTTCTGAGAGCCAGAGAGCGCTTCCAAAATTTCATCAACGATCCGGTCGGAGAGGCATGAAGCCAGACTCAACTTCACTTCACTGAAAGAAAAGAACAAGAGAAGAACGTCCTTGTTCAAAACAGTCTTCAGATCAGACACACACACACACACACATCTTAAGAAGCAATCATCATAAAGGAAAAGATGAACTGCTCTTCAGAGATGTTCCATCACAGACTCAGCAGGAATCCCCTGATGCAGACAGAGCAGCTCATTTACCACCAAAACAACACAAACCCATCATCAGGGTTTACCTCTGCTGTACAAACTCTTACACGTGAGCCAGTCCAGAGTTATCAAAGTTCCATCACAACGGATCATAATCATTGTGTTGAGAGCAGATCTGAGAGATGAAGACACACCACAGGCTGGACAAGGCCATTATTTTGACATTTTATTTTGGCTTTCAAGGCAGCACCGGTTTTTGCAAGACTACCATCTCTGCATTTGGTTAACATGATTAACTTTTGGAACAGAAATCCAATTATAATTGTCAGGGAATGGGGGCGGGGGAGTGGGGGGCGGTTAAACACGTCAAACCAGATCATGTAGATGGTGCCAGTTCTGGATACAGGTTCATTTCCAGTGCCATTCCACATCAAGTCTAATTTCCAACAGGGGGAATGTTAGGGGAGGATGTGGAACCAGAGAGCAACAAACATGGCTCTGACTAATCAAATCTCCAAGCTTGAATACAGTTAATGGCCATTATTGCAGTGCAATCAAGACAGTTCTGGTTTTGTGGAACCAAAGTGAGATGTTTGAATAAATACAAGAAATAACACGTTTTTGTGTGGCTAATGCTGTAGAGCGTCAACGTGATGTCTTGCAGGATCTTGGATGAAGCCAGATGATGCCAGATGACGGTTCTAATTTCAGGGCACCCTATGTATCACCACATCATGCTTCCCAAAATCTGGAGGATGATTAGGGCTGAAGGATCAGCAAGAACTTACTGACCAAACTGAGGGTCACCAGTGGTGTAGTGTGTGAGTAGAACCATGCATTGTGGCATGGAGTACATCTTACTCTGTGTTTTTTAAGAATGCCTATTTTGGGCAGTCTGCAGATCCGTTACCATGGCTACATTAAGGATGACCAAAGATGAGGTCAACAAGTGCTGTAAAATACGACCAACTTCAAAACATCATCATTTAGTTTGATGCCAATTCCCACCCACAGGTTAGTCTCCCATCATCCTCACAGCCACCGACCAGCCAGGGTGAAGGCTCCAACCCACCCATGGGAAAGCAGGCAAATGCTTCTTTACGAGCTGCTGCTCACACTGCACCACAGGTCAGCATGACACACATGGAGGACAATACTATCTGCTACCTGACCTAATCTCTTGGCTTCAAATGTGTGATGTGGATTTTAGGAACTTTCTAACCTGATCTTGTTGATGATGTCAATGCCAGACTGCTCCAGCAGCGTGTTCTTGATGAAGCTCCGTGGTACCGTCATCTTCCCTGTCCCTGCTTTGATCAGCTCGTGACGCAGGTTGGGTTTGCGCATGACATGAGGACAGAGTGTCTCTGCTGTGTCCACCATTGACTCCAAAAGACTCTGGAGGAACAGGATTCATAAAGAAGAACTCAGGCAGGCAGCGTGGCATGTATGAGGAACAATACAGATAGGACAGGGACTGGACCTTTGTAGAACATTACTGCTATACAGCCGTCACATTCATTCCCATGTCCATCCTTCTGTTAATCCAACCATCCATCCTCATGCACATCCTTCCACCCATTCATCCCATTCATCCCTATGGTGATCCTTCCATCCATTCATTATATCCACCCCATGCATATCCATCCTTCACATTCATACATCCTTTCACCCATCCATCACTATGCATATACGTCCCTATACCCATCACTTTCATCCCTATACATATCCATCTACCCATCACATCTATCCCTATGTATATGTATTCATCCATCCATCCATCCATCCATCCCTATAACCATCCTTCCATCCAGTCATCACATTCATCCCTATACCCATCCTTCCACCCATCCTTCCATCCATTCATCACATCCATCCATATACCCATCCATCACATCCACCCATCCATATACCCATCCTTCCACCCATCCATATAGCCATCCTTCCATCCATTCATCACATCCATCCATATACCCATCCATCACATCCATCCATCCCTATGCCCATCCTTCCATCCATCACTCCCAATGTCCATCCATCAAATTCATCACCAAGTCCATCATCCATCCATCAGCCATCTATCCCTCAAATTACAACTACACAAGTGTTCCAGCTATCCATCCACTCCATACTTTTACCCATCAAATTCATCCATCCATCCAACCCCCAAATCCATCCATCCATCAAAACCATACCATCCATCCATTCATTGGTTGCTGTGCCAAATCACAGAACATAAAACCTTTGCATGTGCATTTCTGGAAAAAAAACATGCAGTTTATAAAAACAAGAATCCAGCACTGGGTGAACAGAGCCACAGTTAATATCTATACACATAATGAGTGACTTTAGGTAAAAGGTAGATAAAGCACAAAAAATAAACACAATCCGCTGCACATCTGTCTGTTTTCCTTCACAGTGAAGACCCTGGGATAAACGCAGTCCCTTCTGTGGTTTCAGGTTCCTCGTGTCAATGTGATTAAAAATCCCAAACACGGCTGGAGGGAATTTTAAAAGAAAAAACCACAAGAACAATTTATTGACTATATTTCTGTCTGGGTTGTCGGGGCATCCAAGAACATGTCTCACAATGCACTACGCTCAGAGAAACACACAGTCTGTAGTTCATGTCTTCTCCAGCAGACTGGCACAGACTCAAAACCATTAAAATCACCTCCAAGACTTGTTTCCTGAGGAGATGTGGGTCACGCAGGCCGTACACGAACATTAGCATAAGTATTGATTTCTGGGCTGGAACTCACAAAGATGCAAAAGCCTCCATTACAGACACAATAAATGACCGTAAGCATTTACATTTATATGTTTACTGCTGGAGAGGAACAAGGGAACCAGGGAACTGTACACTATACTGAATCTCACAACATACTGTGGATCGCAAAAGCAAACGTTTCACCATTTTGCCACGTGAAACCTTGATTTAAAACTTGTTTGGGATTACAGATCGAATCTACTATCTAAAATCAAGACAGTTCGCTGTGGTGCTCTAGTTCTGCTGCTCATCACCCTGAGAACAGTGAAGCACGGTGGTGGGAGCATCATGGTTCATCAACTGCTAATTACACAGTTATGGACATGATGGATGTGCAGACATTATAGACTTATACAGTGTATGATCAAATTTCAAGATCAAGCTATTCTCATTATGGATTTATTTATTTTCTGTAAACATGGCGCTGTTGGTGGTGGTGAGACGATGCTACCTGGAGCTGCTCATCCATGACCTGAGCCACTTCTCCAGCCATGGAGTCCAGTTTCTCCTGGATGGGACCGACAGAGGAACCGTTCGGCTCCTTCCGGGACGCGGCGCCGAGGTGGTACAGGTTGGGGAGGAGCTGTGGACGGGAATGAGATGGACATTCACATGTACTGAAAGTACGAGGAAAGCCAAGACACAAGTTTCTTTCATCATGGAGAATGAAGGTTTTAGGAGCTGCACTGATCCAAGATATCTATCCAATCAAGCTAATCTAATCTATAGTGGATTTTTCAAGCTGGAATGAAAGAAACATTATAGCAACATTCATTCCCAATCATGCTAATCCCATGAATACATCATGCTAGCATAATCATGCACAATGCAAACCTAACCCATGTTTACCGTTTTTGAGTTCCTCGCGTCCTTTATTAGGTTCTCCGCCGTCCTGACGTCTTCCAACACGGCGTCCTGCTCGGAGTTCTTCAGAGAGTTCAGGTGGTCCTGGACCTTCACACAAATCCGGTCGATCATCTGGAGAGAGAGCGTCACACTCAGAGCACGTTCGCTAGCGTCACACTCGGAGTACGTTCGCTAGCGTACGAACACTCGGAGCACGTTCGCTAGCGTCACACTCGGAGCACGTTCGCTAGCGTCACACTCGGAGCACGTTCGCTAGCGTCACACTCGGAGCACGTTCGCTAGCGT
>JANCOA010000049.1:4316018-4326903 GCA_024363135.1 Leptodoras oyakawai
TATATATTTATTTTATAAAAAGCCAAAAAGTTGCTTTTTCATTTCTGAGCTTAAGGTTAGGCTTAGGGTTAGGGTTAAGATTTGGCATAGCATTAATTAACTGCTTTAATAATTATGTCAATGGAAGGTCCTCACAAATATAGCAAGACAAAGTCTGTGTGTGTGTGTGTGTGTGTGTGTGTGTGTATGTGTGTGTGTATGTGTGTGTGTGTATGTGTGTGTGTGTGTGTGTGTGTGTGTGTGTTCTGGCCAGCACAATGCTTCACTGTCTGAAGTTTACCACTTTCTCCCAGTGCACAGCAGGACAGGCTGAGGTCGGTGACTGCTCCCTCACACACACACACACACACACACACACACACACACACACACACACAGCAATGTGCCATCACTGTTCTGTTTACCTTCACATACTGTACCCACACTGCAATGGGCTGTTAACACTCTCCACCATCAGCAGGGTCCATTAGCGTATTTACACACACGGCAAGGGGCAAAAATTACGCTGAACTCCAACACCGGAGCCATCCGTATTTTTATCTTTAATTGGAAAGTACACAGAGTCTGCTTTCTAAAATAACACCCAGGGAATTTTCAAGGCCGTTAACTAGAACATGATCTTAGCTTTTAAATGAGGACCCATGCTCGCCATTCTTGTAGCTCTTCCCAGCCGTGTTGTTCCTGGGCTCTGTAGGACCTGTGCATTTTTATATACTCTGTTTTATATAGAACTGTTTGGCTCCAGAACACTGACTTTCCTAGACTTAACGCTGGCCGGATTAAATTTACTGTCCTGTTTGTTTATTTTCCCTCTTGGCAGATATATTTTATCCAAATGGAACTCGAAGGTTGAGTCCGAATCCGACGATTTACTTCAGACGCAGCAGCCGAAAGTGATTCGAGTCAAGTTTATTTCTAAAGCACATTTACAAGCAATAAATGTTGATCGAAGTGCTGTACAAAAGCTCAAGTTCATAAAATAAAATTGTATATAAAAAGCTAGTTAATAAAACCAACTGATGAAAAAAATCATCAGTGTTACAGAAATCAGTAAAAAAAAAATTATAAAAGTAAAAAATCAGTTAAAATAAAATGCAATACAACACAATAATATAAAATAAAATAAAATAAAAAAGTTAAACTATGTTAATAAAAATTTATGGAAAAAACAATAGCATAGAAATATGACAATTAAGCCCTGAAAATAAATAAATAAATAAATAAATAAGAAAGAAAGAAAGAAAGAAAGAAAGAAAGAAAGAAAGAAAGAAAGAAAATGCAAAAATACATAAGGTAAGAAAGTGACTAGAAAAAGTGATTGAGAGATTAATTAATTAATTTATCTATTTATTTATTTATTTATTTATTTATCTGTTTATTTGTTTATCTTTCTATTTATTTATTTGTTTATTTAGTTATCTATCTATATATCTATTTATTTATTTATCTTTTTATTTTTTAAATTAATTAATTAATCTATCTATCTATCTATCTATCTATCTATCTATCTATCTATCTATCTATCTATCTATCTATCTATCTATTTATTGCACTGGGATATTAACAACTTTTAAATATCATTTAAATTTCCATAACACATCCGCTTTCATTCATATACATTATATTATACATACATTAATGTACAATATCACACCTTTTCCTGCTTTTCATGTGGAATTTATTTCAAATTTGATTTCTTAAACAGTATTCACAACATGCTCCGTTTTTTTTTGTTTTTACCACATTCCTCAGTGCTGTGATTTTGAGATATTGATCCAAGTCCTACTAATCCTGTATCATTAATCTTTTTTAGTTTCAAGCTCTAAAACCCCTGAACATTTAAAAAAAAGGAAAGGGGGGGAGTGGGTGGGGTGTTTGTGTGTCCCTGAAAGTCGGTCGTCCATCGGCTGCTGTTAGTCTTTCATCCCGTGCCGTTGGCTCTGGAGCAGGCCGGCTCTTCCTGTTGGAAGGGCTTCACGCTCATGATGGATGCTATTGTCAGAAATGCCAAGGTCAATATGCAACGCTCATGCAAAGGCGAAGAAAGGGGGGAAAAAATGTGAGAGAAGTTACTTATTTCTAAAGCGCCTCCCATGTATCATCGGTGCAATCTGACTCGGCTTCCCTCTGTAATAACACTGAGAGAGAGGATGACTGCTGAGATCATTCCACACGCCCGCCGTCCATCTGTAAATCCGTGTGTGTGTGTGTGTGTGTGTGTGTGTGTGTGTGTGTGTGTGTGACAGAGAGAGAGATACAGGGCTTGGGTGTGTTTCTCAGGCTGAGGTGAGCTTTCGGAGGTCTGGAACACTGGAGCTGGCGTTTGTCCTGCTGGTGTTTTTTCCAAGAAGTCTTTTATGGGTTTATTTGACATTTTATTTAAGATGACAAACATTAATTTCATGCACACACGCACACACACACACACACACACACACACATACACACACACACACACACACACACACATGCATGCACAGACACACACAGAAACACACAGACACACAGACACAGTCTTTTAGCCAGATGGAAAATCTTTATGTTGCTTATATCTCTCTCTTTGTCATTTATATATGTGCAGTAATCTTTACTAGTTTAAATCTTTATACCTATCTATCTATCTATCTATCTATCTATCTATCTATCTATCTATCTATCTATCTATCTTAATTAAGATCTGTCATTGTTTTCTTTTTATACAATAAAAAATATTATAGTATTTGCTGTACTTCAGAAACACACACACACACACACACACACACACACTTATTATTTATTTATTTATTTGATTTATTTATAATATAATTTAAAATAACTTCAATTAATATA
Organism: Leptodoras oyakawai; assembly: GCA_024363135.1. Taxonomy (NCBI): domain Eukaryota; kingdom Metazoa; phylum Chordata; class Actinopteri; order Siluriformes; family Doradidae; genus Leptodoras; species Leptodoras oyakawai. The sequence goes on from JANCOA010000049.1 coordinate 4,318,848, forward strand.
GTTTATACACAGTATAATATTTTTTTATTTATTCATTTTTATTTATAATTTCATTTTTTAATTCATTTTTATTTGTTTATCTAAGTTTATATTTTATTATCATGCTTCATTTTTATTTATTGTTTTATTTTTTACACAAATTTGGTATAAAGGTATTTTCTGCACTTCACACACATTTATCCACACACTCACACTTTTATTATTAAATTTGTTTGTAACTTAGAATATATAGTATAATAGTATAATTATTTTTTAAATATTTGTTTATTTATTTATTCACTTTCCTTTACTTTTATTTCCCTGTATGTTTTCCATATGTTTGTTTGTTTGTTTGTCTGTCTTGGCCCCGTCACTCGGGTTATTCTTGATATTTATTCCTTTAGCCAGATGTTGTCGATGTTACTAACTTGATATTCACATGCATATTCAACATTTCATATTTTGGATTTGAGGAGTTTTTTTTTTTTTTAAAGTCTTGATGCTTTTTCGGTTGATCCTGATACAGGATCATACACATACACACTGACTCACACGCAGCATATCACGCAGCATGCCCTGTGAAAACATCATGCATAACTTTAATGGACTTGCTGCTCAGTATGCTACACTCTCTAGCTTGAATGCGTGCCCCAGTAGGGAGAGGCGGTATATCAGTGTGAGTGGCAGTGTCACGGATCCTTCACTTAGCTATACATTAGCCCCTTATACTCACCACTTCCCTGTTAGTGCTGCGATTCTTCGCTATTCTGATAATTCATAGCCACCATTAAGGCTTGTAGAAACTCTGGTGCTAGCTATCACACCGCAGAGCATAACTTTCAGCACCAATTTCTCTCTCGTGCTGGCTTCTCTTTGGTTATGTCTATAGACTGTTAGTACACAGCATGGGTACATTTGCGGTGAGTACAGTAAGTATGTAAGTATTTCTGGAACTTTTTCTGGATCAGGGTGCAGCTTCAATTACATACATGTTGTGTGAATACTGTAAAGTATGAACAGGAAAGCTTAGCCTCACAATGTAAGATTTAGGAGGATTTACCTCACTAATAATTACTTTGCTAATGTAATAATTACTGATGTTATGTAATAAATACAAATGCAATGTAATAGTTCCTTTAATTATACAATGAAATGTAATGAAATAAATACCAGTGGAACAGGTAACTTTACTTTACCTACATAATGTAATGTAATAATTACTTATGTAAAGGTATGTAAAGCAGCAATTGCCTTCCTTTACTCAAAAATGCTATGTAATAATTACTAGTGTAAAGTAATGTAAATTAACTAATTAATAAATTAACTAAGTAACAATTATCTTTACTTTATACTTTACTGGCATAATGTAATGTCGTAACCAATAACCAATGTAAAGTACAGTAACAATTACTTTACATACATAAAGTAAAGCAATGATTACCTTAATTACTTTTCTTTACCTCCATAATGTAATGTAATGTAATTACTACCTATGTAAAGTATTGTGAAGTAACAATTACTTTATGTTACTGGCATAATATATTGTATTGTAATAACTACCTATGTAAAGTATTGTAAAATAAAAATTACTTTACGTTACTTGCATAATATATTGTTTTGTAATTACTATCTATGTAAATTATTGTGAAATAAAAATTACTTTACATTACTGGCATTATATATTGTTTTGTAATTACTACCTATGTAAAGTATTGTGAAGTAAGAAATACTTTACGTTACTGGTATAATATATTGTATTGTAATTACTACCTATGCAAAGTATTGTAAAGTAACAATTACTTTACGTTCCTGGCATAATATATTGTATTGTAATTACTACCTATGTAAAGTATTGTAAAGTAACAATTACTTTACGTTCCTGGCATAATATATTGTATTGTAATTACTACCTATGTAAAGTATTGTAAAATAACAATTACTTTACGTTACTGGCATAATATATTGTATTGTAATTACTACCTATGTAAAGTATTGTAAAGTAACAATGACTTTACATTACTGGCATAATGTATTGTATTGTAATTACTATTTATGTAAAATATTGTAAAGTAACAATGACTTTACTTTACTGGCATAATGTAATGTAATAATTACTGTAAAGGTATGTGAAGTAGCAAATGCCTTACTTTCCTCAAAGAATGCAATGTAATAATAATGTAAATTAACAATTACTTTACCTACATGATATTATCTAGTAATTACATATTACATAAGTTGCTTTACTTTACTGACATACAATGTAATGCAGTAATAACCAATGTAAAGTACAGTATGTACTAAATGTAAAGCAATAACGACCTAAGTTGCTTTTCATTACCTGTATAATGTAATGTAATGTAATGTAATGTATTAACTACCTATGTAAAGTAATGTAAAGTAACAATTACTTTACAGACATAATGTATTGTAGTAATTACCTATGTAAAGGTATGTATATATGTGTATGTAAATAATGCAAAGTAATAATTTATTTACCTGTAATGTTCATTCATTCATTCATCTTCTTGGCTGCTGATTCCTTTTCAGGGTCACGGGAGAGCCGGTGCCTAGCCGGCCACATAGGCCAACCCTAGACAGGGCGCCAATCCATCGTAGGGCACACACACTCACTCATTCACACACTAGGGCCACTTTAGAGATGCCAATTAACCTAACGTGCATGTCTTTGGACTGTGGGAGGAAACCGGAGTACCCGGAGTAAACCCACGCAGACATGGGGAGGGTTAGGGTTGCAGACTCCACACAGAAAGGACGCAGACCTCCCCACCCAGGGATCGAACCCAGGACCTTCTTGCTGTGAGGTGACGGTTCTACCCACCGAGCCACTGTGTTGCCCCTACCTGTAATTGTTGACCAATATAATGAAGAATTTCCTACATAACATAACAATTACCTGTGTAAAGTGATATAAAGTACCAACTGCTTTAGTTGTAATGTTTGAATTGCCTATATAATGTAAGAATTTCCTATGTAAAGTAATGCAAAGTAATAGTTTAAAGTAGTGTAAAGCAATCATTACTTTACCTATGTAATATAATTTCATAATTAAACAATGTGATGTAACAATATTACATAAAGTAACTTTAACTACATAATGGAATGCTATAATTAAAAAAAAAACCATAATGTTATGTAATTTCCTATGTGAAGTAACATAAAGTAAGAATTACATTACTTTACATATGCAGTATGATCTGTGTAATGTTAAAAATACCTACATAATGTAATCATTTCCTATGTAATGTAAAGTAACAATTACTTTACCTGCATAATAAATAAATAATTAACCATTTAATGTTACAATTACAATATTTTACCAATATAATATAATATCATAATGCAAAACTAGCTGATTTATTTCTTTTTGGTTGACTGAAATCACGGCATGCTGGCCTGATAGAGCAGCATAAATATTTACCATGATTTAATGTTCCAGATTAGGGTCTGGAGGATTTTCATTCACATTCTAGTACTGCTCGAGAACCAGGGATGGGCTTGCAGGCAAATCCCTTAACCCTTAAATCCTCAGATTATATCTTCTCTTAATTAGAAATCCCTGACAAATAAGTAATGATTTGAACGGTTAAGTAGCCCAGCCCAAAGTGTTAACAGTAAATGTCAGTGATTAGAAATAGAAATTTCAATAAAACGTGAACTGTTCAAATTATTAATGGTATGATTTGAATAATGGTGACATTATTGTTCTGTTTCAGTACTTAATTTAGCATTAGAAAAAAAAAAAGTTAAATAAATAAATAAAATAAAATAAAATAAAATAAAATAAAATAATAATAATAATAATACCCCCCCCCCCAATTATGCTGCACTTGCATTTAATATTTTCCTTTTTAAAAATACAATGATTCCCCGAAATTCCTGATATGTTCAGCAATTATTTTACCATAAATTTTTTATATCATTCTACCCTCTAATTGAGACTACAGGCTGAGTAGTGAGTGGTGATCATGAGGGCGTTAAAATGAGCGCAGAGAAATTTCCATTTTCTGCAGAGACGCTGAAGTGGTTTTAGCTCAGTTTTAGCTTCAGGAAAAGGGATGGTGGCTTGGGGTTCACTGTCCACCCGCTGGGTCACAGCCATCAGCCGATCGCTCCAAGACGGAAGCCTGACCTCTCAAACCAACGGGTGGAAACACTCCAACAGACAATAAAATGAGGCCTGTGTGAGTGTGTGGAGGGGGACATGCCTAAAATCTTTTATTGAAATTCAGCACAGAGGCTGTGGAGTGTTAGGACTCCCTCTAGGACAAAAGCAGAGAGAAGTACCCAGAGCCTAACAAAATGACTTCAATTAGCTGTAATGTTAATCATCATAGCTCTGAACAGAAAAAAAAGTCAAGCTGGGAAATCCCTTGATGGAAATTGTTATAATTGCCCCTAACTACAGGAATGAATATTTCTGTCTCCTTAATTACATGTGACTTAATATTTAAATATACCATTTGCCAGCTTTTAAAGTATCTTAATCATACACATTAATTCTTAATATCTAACATTTGGAATGGCAAGGAGTGCAGATAAACACCTTTTTAAGGTTTGACTGGTTACAAGCGGCAGGTAACAGTAACAGAATGTCAGGCTTTCATTATTCATGAGTGCTGACTGACACTCCAGAACGGGAGAAAAGGTAATTGTGTCCTCCACCGAGGAAGCCGAGAACAATCAATTCTGAATAGAACGAGACTCAGACATAGAGAGAAAATCTATTGAGCTCGGCCTCGCAGAGCCCTGTTACTGTCGGACACTCACATGTTCACTCCACTGCCAAGCCCCGGCACAGCTAGAGAACTCCTAAGGGGTAAAAAGAAACAAAAAAAAATCATTCCAGTGACGGGTTTCAGGCTTAATATCTCAGCGTCTTTCGAAATCTCAATATGTCCATAACTCCATATCAATACCGGTGTGACATCAATTACAGCATCAAATACAACAGGAATTCATTTTCCAAAACCTATTGGTGCCTCTTATATATGTTTACATAATGTATGAGATGAAAAACTCATCACCGCTCACATTTAAAAAATTTCCAAAAGAAATACAGTTTGATGATCTGAATTTAATCCATTAAATAGAATAAAAAAGTCATTTGTTAATTTATTAATTAATTAAATTTATTAAAATTATTTTGTAACAACAATGACCTTGAGGATTGATCCAATATATTAAAAAAAAAAAAAATAAAAATAAAAAAATAAACCCATGATGCTGAAGGTGACTGACTATTGGCACTTCATGTCAAATCAAATGTATCACCTATTAAATACACAGTGCTCCAAAGATTTTACAGAGATTTGGTTCAGCTCTTCACCTCAGCTCGTAATATAGAATAAAACACCAGGTCTTTTTCTTTTAAAGGAAAAAAAAAATGCTAATTATAATTTACTAATTACCTCCATCCTTTTGTACATTTCCTGTTCCCCAACTATGCATGGTCTTTTGGGGGGTTTATAAAGATAAATAGCATGTAATGCTTATAATAGCGCCCGGCCATGGTTCTCCCAATGAGGAGGTCCACGGGGTTTCCTCTGGGTTCTCCAGTTTCCTCCTACTTTCCAAAATGCCAGTATGCATTTAGATTGCACTAAATTATCTTTAGGTGTCAATATGTGTGGACGAATCCCTGTGATGGACTTTGGGGATTTGTATTCCCGCTTCACGTTTTGTGTTATAAGGAACGGCTCCTGATCCACAGCGACCCTGACGAAGATAAAAAGATCACTGAAGAAGAATGAATTTAAATAACTCTGATACAGGTATGAGTTCAGAAACTTGGAACAGGTATAACTCTTATTATTTATACATTTATATTTATGCTGATATTTTTGAGTACCACATGCATTCACGTGACATTTAGTGTCAGGCAAATTACATTTTGAACATCTTAACTCTTCTGGTAATAATAACAGATTTCTACATGTACAAGTATAAACTAATTAATACCATTAATACAGAACATCAGGGCTTCATGACTAAATGAGTCCAAACAAAAGGTCCTTTCTTTCTCTCTTTTTATTGCTCTCTTCCTTTTCTTTTTCTTCCTTCCCCTCTCTCTCTCTCTCTCTCTCTTTCTCTCTCTCTCTCTCAGGGCTGATTAGTGCTCCTGAGCCTGATGGTCATTAGAGAACCTCGCAGCATTTTGAGCTCAGGAGCAGGGGTGCTAACCCCGGTGTCCTGGCCAAAGGCCAAGCACGGCTCTCCTTCAATCTGGCCACCTTTAATCATGCCCTTGTCTAATTGCCTAAATTAGTCCGTGTATGTGTGCACCCCAGCTGAGGCGAACCCAGACATTGTAGGCCAGAGCTGCAATCCGTAAGCGCTCGTGGCTTAATGAAGGCCTTTCACATGCAGACACTATTTGAAGGTCAGAATACCATTTTTGAGGGGGGTTTTTTTTTTTTTTTTTTGGTTGCTTTTTTTGAGAATGACTTGCTACTCGGACAACCACAGTATCCCTGAGTGAGTGTGAGGGAGCAGAGAAAAGGTTATGTGCAGGTCTAAGGAAACTCAGACTCAGTGTAATGTCACTCTTCCTCTGGAACCAGCACTGCTGTGATATACACAGCTCATGTTTCTTTCTTTCTTTCTTTCTTTCTTTCTTTCTTTCTTTCTTTCTCATGTTCTGCTTCTCTATCTCCCTCTCACTCTCACACCACCCCATAGGTTGCCATAGCCATAGCCTTTCACTTTAATTGGATCTCATTTACACACCAGTGAGGAAGGAGTCACCTGCATTCATTCTTACTCCTCCTTTTTACATTACAGTCTACAATCTACTGCAGTGTGAAGCGTCAGTTGCTCCACTGAGTCAGTTCTTATCTTGGACTGTCCACCTGGTCAGCAGAAGAGCACTGAAAAGAAGCAGGATGAATATGAGGGTGCTGTAGGGGACACTCTGTGCAACTTGGTTCCGCAGTCAAACTCACAAGAGTACTCCTGCCCAATCAGATACCTGCTATTACATTGATAAATACACTTTTCCCAGTGAGGGGTTTGAGAGCTCTCAATGTTGTTTTGCTTTCTCTGTCCTCTTCGCTCCTCCCTTCGTCCCTCCATTATCTCATATTACACAAGGCCCCAAGAATATGCCCAAATGCCTCCTGATCTGGGGCATCTTCTGTATACTTGTCATTTTGGGGTATACTCAGATCCATTAGTTTGTCCTCGCACACCATTATTCTCTATGTATTCCTTTGGTAGTAATGAGTTCAAATTGGACAGGGTGTCTCTCTTTCTTTTTCAGGGGGGAGACACGGCTTTTCCTCCTTAATCTCCCGTCTCGGCCTTTCAGCTCCGTGCAGCGAGATGGGCAGAGAGAACGATCCCCCGGTGACGCCCCCCACTGAGAGCCGCACTCAGCGTGCTGCTGCGCCTTCCAAACACTAAAGAGGCACTGTCATGCAAGAGGCTTTCACCGTGCGCGGGTGTGTGTGTGTGTGTGTGTGTGTGTGTGTGTGTGTGTGTGAAGGAAAAGGAGAATTTAACACATCCTAGGTCTTCAGATACAGATATGTTGTAAGAAGCTATTGTTGGGTGGAACAATAGAGAGGAGGCATTAGTGCCTTATACCATGTAATGCCCTTGTTTCTGTCTGTCTGTCTGTCTGTCTGCCTGTCTATCTGTCTATGTGTCTATCACTTTAGCTGTCTGTCTTTCTGTATACACTGTGAGTTAAGACACAGGTTCAGATCTGACACGGATTCTTATTCTTTATAATTTTACAGATTATTCTTTGTATGCTACAGCAGGGCCACTACACTTGTATATGCGTACTTGTTTGTATTTATTTTGGTTGAATGCTTCTTCTTCTTCTTCTTCTTATTATTATTATTATTATTATTATTATTATTAGTAGTAGTAGTAGTAGTAGTAGGAGTAGCAGCAGCTGCAGTAGCAGTATCCTATGTTTTGGTTGTTTGGATATTTGATTTATTGGATGGATATTTGATTTATTGGATGGATATTGGGGCGGCACGGTGGTGCAGTGGATAGCGCTGTCGCCTCACAGCAAGAAGGACCCGGGTTCGATCCCCGGGTGGGG